>PISX010003501.1:32116-136170 GCA_004024625.1 Mellivora capensis | reverse complement strand
ATTGCATGGAGCACTGGGTGTGGTGTAAAACTATGAATTCTGTTACACTGAAAAGAAATAAAAAAATAAAATAAAATAAAAAGAAAAAAGAAAAAAAAAAAAAAGCCCAGAGACAGATGGCTTCACTGATGAATACAATCAAATATTGAAAGAATTAATTCCAATTCTTCATAAACTCTTCCTCCAAAATGGAGGGAACACATCCTAACTCAATCTACAAGGTCAGTATTACCGTGATACCAAAACCAAAGACATCACAACAAAAGAAAACTAGATACCAAAATCTCCTACAGATATAAAAATCCTTAATAAAATCCTAGCAAACCTCCAGTAACAAACAAAAATCATTGTACACTGGGGCGCCTGGGTGGCTCAGTGGGTTAAAGCCTCTGCCTTCAGCTCAGGTCATGATCCCAGGATCCTGGGATGGAGCCCTGCATGGGGCTCTCTGCTCAGGAGGGAGCCTGCCTCCCCTCTCTCTCTGCCTACTTGTGATCTGTCAAATAAATAAAATCTTTAAAAAATAAAATAAAATACCATTATACACCAAAATCAAGTGGCATCTGGGGTGCCTGGCTGGCTCAGTCAGTTAAGCATTTGCCTTCAGCTCAGGTCATGATTCCAGGATACTGAGACTGAGCCCTGCACTGGGCTTCCTGCTCAGCAGGGAGCCTGCTTCTCCCTGTCTGCAGCTCCCCCTGCTTGTGCTCGCTCCCTCTGTGTCAAATAAATACATAAATAAAATCTTTAAAAATAAATAAAAATTTAAAAATATAAGACCAATGCAAGATTGGTTTAGCATCTGAAAAGTCAAAGCAATAGATCATATACAGATAGATTAAAGCACAAAAACCACATGATCATCTCAACGCAGAAAAATCATTTAACCAAATCCAACACTCTTTCATGAAAACGAAAGAAAAAACTCAACAGCCTAAGAACAGAAACAAACTTGATCAACCTAATAAAAATATTCACAAAAACTGAGATGCCTGGGTCAGTAAGTGAGTTAAACTTCTACCTTAGGCTCAGATCATGATCCCAGGGTACTGGGATGGAGCCCCGCATTGAGCTCCCTACTCAGCAGTGAGTCTGTTTCTCCCTCCCCCTAAGCCCCTCCAGCTGCAGCTACTTGTGTTCACTCTCACTCTCTCATAAATAAAATCTTTAAAAAAAAAAAAAAAAGATTATCCTATTTTTTTTTTAAATATATCTACATGGGACGCCTGGGTGGCTCAGTTGGTTAAGCGGCTGCCTTCGGCTCAGGTCATGATCCCGGCGTCCTGGGATGGAGTCCCACATCGGGCTCCTTGCTCGGCAGGGAGCCTCCTTCTCCCTCTGCCTGCCACTCTGTTAGCCTGTGCTCACTCGCTCTCTCTCTCTCTGACAAATAAATAAATTTTAAAAAATAAAATTAAAATAAAAATGTATCTACAAAAACTAACATCATTACTACAATTAACTAACATCATTACTACATCACTTAATAAGGAAAAATGGAAAAGCTTTCCCCCTAAGATCTGGAACAAGACCAGGATGTCTGCTTTTATCATTTCTATTCACTTGGAGGTTCCAGCCTCCAATTAAAGCAATCACAATTAAGCAAGAAAAAAAACTAAATAAATAAAAGGCATCTAAAGTAGAAAAGAAGTAAAACTATTCCTATTTACAAATGACATGATCTTGTATGTAGAAAAATTCTAAGGAATTCACTAAAAAACTACTGGAGCTGTGCGCGCCTGGGTGGCTCAGTGGGTTAAAGCCTCTGCCTTCAGCTCAGGTCCTGACCCCAGGATCCTGGGATTGAGCCCCCCATCAGGCTCTCTGCTCAGTGGAGAACCTGCTCCCTCCTCTCTCTCTGTTTGCCTCTCTGCCTACTTGTGAGCTCTGTCAAATAAATAAATAAAATAAAATAAAATAAAAAAACTACTGGAGCTAGTAAGTTCAGGATATAAGATCGATATACAAAAATCAACCATTTTTCTATACACTATCAAAATCAACCGTATTTCTATACACTATCAATGACCAATCCAAAAATAAAATTAAGAAAATAATTACATTTGTCGGACCTGTGTGGCTCAGTCAGTTGAGCACCTGACTTGGTATCAGCTCAGGTTAAGATCTCAGGTCATGGGATGTGTCTGCTTGTTCCTCTCCCCTTTCTGACCACCTCCCCACACCCACTTACATATGCATGTGCATGCTCACTCAGGGGAGCATGCTCTCTCATGAATAAATCCTCAAAAAATAATAATAATAAAAGAATTACACTTAAAATACCATCGAAACAAAATAGTTGTAAACAACACAAGTACCAGACTCGTACAAGAATACTGTAACACACTTGAAAAAAACTGAAGGCACGGATAAATAGGAAGATATGCCAATGTTTAATGATAGACTAAATGTTAAACAGGGCAACACTCCACAATTAACCTACAGATGCAATGCAATCCCGTATCAAACTCCTAGCAGGCTTCTTTGCAGAAACTGACAAGCTGACCCTAAAAGTCATATTGAAATGTAAAGGACACAAAATAGCCAAAACAATCTTGATAAAGAAGAACTAAATTGGAGGACTCACACTTTCTAACTTCAATACTTACTACAAAATGAGTCCTCATATGCATGGCATAAAGACAGGCATTATAGATCAACAGAAAAAAATTTCGGAGTCCAGAAATAAACATATTTACGCTTAACTGATTTTTCAACAGGGATGCCTAGATAATTCATTGGGGGAAAGAATAGTTTTTTCAACAAATGGAGGGGGAACAACTAAATATCCACAGGCAAAAGAATGAGTTGGAAACTCATCTCACACCATATGCAAAATTAACTCTAAATGAGTAAACAATTTAAATGTAAGTTAAGAGCTAAAACTGTAAGGCCATTAAGGAAAAAAACAGGTACAAATCTTCATGATCTTGGATTAGACAACAATTTCTTAGCTATGACACAAAAAAGCATAAGCAACCAAAACAAAGTAACCAAAACAAAGTGGACTTCATAAAAATTAAAAAACTTTTGTACTTCAAAGGACACTATTCCAAAAAACACGAAAAAAACCTACGGAATGGGAAAAAGTATTTGCAAAGCATCTAAAGGACTAAATATCCAGAATACATACATACAAAAAACTTTTACAACTCAACCATAAGAGGACATATAACCTAACTTTAAAATTGACAAATGAGGGACGTCTGGGTGGCTCGGTTGGTTGGACGACTGCCTTCGGCTCAGGTCATGATCCCGGAGACCCGGGATCAAGTCCCGCATCGGGCTCCCAGCTCCACGGGGAGTCTGCTTCTCCCTCTGACCTTCTCCTCGCTCATGCTCTCTCACTGCCTCTCTCTCAAATAAAGAAATAAAATCTTTAAAAAAAAAAAAAAATTGACAAATGAGGTTGTCAGTGCCCAGCTAGCTCAGTCGGTAGAGCATGAGACTCTTAAAATTGACAAATGATTTGAATAGCCATTCTTCCGAAGAATATGCCAAATGACCAACAGGCACATGAAAAAATGCTCAACATCATTAATATAAGCAAATGCAAATCAAAACCACCATGCGATACCATTTCACACCCACTAGGATGGCTATAATCAAAAAGATGAATAATAACAAACACTGGGCAAGGATGCCAAGAAACTGGAACCCTCAAACATTCCTGGTGGAAATGTAAAATGGTGCAGCTGCTCTGGTAGTTACTCAAAAAGTTAAGCATATGACCCAGCAATCCCCCTCCTACCCAAGACAACTGAAAACATGTATGCAAACAAAAATTTGTACACATATGTTCAGTGTTATTCATAATAGCCAAAAAGTGGAAACAACCCAAATGTGCATCAACTGATGAGCGGATAAACAAAATATGATATAACCATACAATGGAATATTATTCAGCTATAAAAAAAATGAAATACTAATATATGTAACACCATGGATGAACCTTGAAAACATTATGCTAAGTGAAAGAAAAGACAAAAAGGCCATATATTTGATGATTCTATTTATGTGAAATGTTCAGAATTGGCAAATCAATAAAAACAAAGTAGATCTGTGGTTGCCAGAGGGCAAGAGAATGTGAAGTGACTGCTAATGGGTATAAGACTTCTTTTTGAGGTGAAAATTTTGCAGATTTAGATGGTAGTGAGAGTTGCACAATTTTCTGAGTATACTAAAAATCACTAAACTGTAAATTTTAAAAGAATGAATTTTATGGTGTGTAAACTGTGTCACAATTTTTTAAAAAACAAAACAAAAAAAACTGAAGAACAAAGCAACTGAAACTTACTTTCTTCATTTAACAATGTTGTAGTTAAGGCCAGATCCAAAAATTTTCAATCCCAAGGTTTCAGCTAAACAAACAGCAGTACCACTGAAAAAACAAATGCACCTAATTCTGAGCCAGGAACTCAGGCACCAACTTTCTAATCTTTTTGGGTTAAAGAACGGCAAGCTGGGGCGCCTGGGTGGCTCAGTGGGTTAAAGCCTCTGCCTTCGGCTTGGGTCATGATCCCAGGGTCCTGGGATCGAGCCCCACATCGGGGTTTCTGCTCAGCAGGGAGCCTGCTTCCTCCTCTCTCTCTGCCTGCTTCTCTGCCTACTTGTGAACTCTGTCAAATGAATAAATAAAATCTTTAAAAAACAAACAAACAAACAAACAAACAAAAAAACCAGCAAGCTGTCCTTGTTCACAGATTCAGCCACTGTGCACACTGCAGTCCCGGGCCTTCCTATCGGTCTCCATGCTATAAAGCACCAAGAAGTCAAAACGGCATCAACCTCACCCTTCTGGTCTGGAATATTCTAAAATGAATCAATAGCAAGCTGCCAGTATACTTAAGACTATTAAACTGTACTGATATATTTTAAACAAGTTTAAAATGTGTATTTGTATATATTTATCATTAACACATATTTAACATTAACATTTACCATTAACACAATGGTGTACACAACTGTAATAAGCTCATCTATAAATTCAAATGATCCAACTACATCCCATTTGACTGGTTCCCTTTTACCCCATCCTAAACTATATCCCCTTGAAAAAAAGAGTAGGGGAGGAAAGGAGGAAGAATATTTAGTGTCTTTGCAGTGACATAGACATACTTCAAAAAAACACCACACTCAACTGGAAAAACTTTGGAAAAGATATCTGAGTATCTACAGGGATGAAAAGTCCACACTAAATAAAGGGATTTATCTTCATAGAAATACAAAAGCTTACACAAGATGATTAAATTTATAATATTACGTAAAATACCTAGACAAATCAGGTAAGTGAAATCCTCTGCACCAGAACCTAAAGACTCTAAAAACAAAACAGCTCTTCAAACTTAAATTGATAGTTTTAAGTCTAATACAAAATCTAAATAATTAGTACTGGAAAAGAATCAACAGAAACCAAAATTATAAATAGATTCAAGAAAAGTTCCTTAATTTCTGATTACTGGATCCTTGGATCATTAACAGAAGTTAATTTCTCGTACTCATGAAATGCAATTATGGTGATTTTTCACAAAAGGTATTTTAGTGCCATGCTGAGCCAGAACATTGCTAAGTACATGTCTAAAAAAGCATTATTTAAATTCTCCTGGGGCACCTGCGTGGCTCAGTCGATTAAGCGTCTGCCTTTGATTCAGGTCATGATCCCAGGATCCCCAGATCAACCACCACGTTGTGCTCCCTGCTCAGCAAGGAGCCTGCTTCTCCCTCTCCCTCAGCTACTCCCGCTTGTGTTCTCCCTCCCTCTTTCTGTCAAATAAATTTTAAAAATCTTTTACAAATAAATAAATAACTAAATTCTTCTAGCACTTTTAAGCAGCAGAGAAATCCTAATCATTATCTTACTTGACCATTCTTTGCAGCATGACCCTACTTGTGACTTCCTCACTAACCTACCCCCTCTTGATTTTGGTACCCTACCCTTACCTAATTTCTCTTATCTCTGTCCATCCATCTCTATCTCAAACTCCTTTTATTCTGTGTTTATCAGGGTTCCATCTTCAGCTATCTTCTCACTCATACAACTGGATCTCAAAATGAAAGTTACACATATGGGTAGTTAGCCAAGGGACAAAGAAAAAAAAAGGCAAGAATAAATTGCCCAGATGAAACCCTGGATACACTAAATTGGAGCTGGGGGGGAAGCAGCACTAATGTGTTTTTTAGAAAGGTTACCAGAGTGATTCTGACAACTCCATCTCCACACCAGAAGGAACCATTGGTCTAACAGCACTTTCTATGTGATCCTACCTGCTCCACTGGCTTCAGCTATAACCTATGCACCTGTATCACCCTAAATGGTGTAGCTACGGTTTACCCTCCCTCCTAACCTTCAGACACCTAAGTTACTCTACAGTTAGATGATCCATAAGCCCTACAATTCAACATACCTGACACCATTTGTATAGCACAGTAATAACAACAACAACCACAACCATCAAGAAGTGACTAGAAAACCTGGTAAAACTAAATTTAATATATGTACCTATTGGACCACTGTGCTGCCATTTAAAAAAAGAAGACAGAGTGCAGCCACTCTGGAAGACAGTATGGAGGTTCCTTAAAAGGTTAAAAATCGAAAAGAAAAAGTTAAAAATCGAGCTACCCTACAATCCAGCAATTGCACTACTAGGTATTTACCCAAAGGATACACACACGTGATTCGAAGGGGTACACGCACCCCAGTGTTTATATCAACAATGTCCACAATAGCCAAAATATGGAAAGAACCCAGATGTCCAGCAACAGATGAATGGATAAAGATGTGGTATATTGGGGCGCCTGGGTGGCTCAGTGGGCTAAAGCCTCTGCCTTCGACTCAGGTCATGGTCCCAGGGTCCTGGGATCAAGCCCCACATCGAGCTCTCTGTGAAGCAGGGAGCCTGCTTCCCCCTTCCTCTCTCTCCGCCAGGCTCTCTGCCTACTTGTGATCTCTTGTCTGTCAAATAAATAAAATTAAAAAAAAAAAAAAGATGCGGCATATTAATGGGATATTACTCAGCCATCAAAAAGAATGAAATCTTGCCATTTGCAACAACACAGATGGAACTAGAGGGTATTATGCTAAGCAAAATAAGTCAGAGAAAAGCAAATAACATATGATTCCACTCACACGTATAATTTAAGAGCCAAAATGAACACTGGGGAAGAGAAAGAAAAATAAGATGAAAACTGAGAGGGAAACAAACCATAAGAGACTCTTAGGAAAGCTAGGTAAACTAAGGGATGCTGGAGGGGAGATGGGGGGGATGGGGTGAGTGGGGGATGGACAGTAAGGAGGGCGCTTGATGGAATGAGCACTGGGTGTTATACGCAATTGATGAATCACTAAATTCTACCTCTGAAATTAATAATACACTGTATGTTAATTAAATTGAATTTAAATAAAATAGTACAAATATATATATGTTAACTTGATTAAGAACTCTAAAATACAGTTAAGTTAAAAAAAACAAGGTACAAAATACGGTGTAGTGTGCTATACTTGTGTTAGAAAAAAACAATAAACGCGGTATATGCACAGGAAACTTCTGGAAGGGTACTCAAGAAACTTAGTCATGATTCTCACTAGATGAACTCTGGGTATGGTGTAGAAGCGAGACAGCACTTTCACCATGTTGTTTGCATTTTCCATCATATGAACATATTCCTTTTGTAATTTAAAAAAAAAAAGAATTAAGAGACACTGCAAACTATACAGGAAAATTCGTGTGCTCTCTGCAAAAGGACTTGTATCCAGAATATATAAAGAACTCCTACAAATGAATTTTAAAAAAAAAGACAACAGGAAAAAAAAGCAAAAGGTTTGAATAAAAACCTCACAACAAAGTTTAGCCAAACCACCAACAAAGAAAGTTGCTCAATTTCATTAGTCATCAAGGAAATGCAAATTAAAACCACATGCACACACAACTAAAATGAAAGACAGTCAGTATCAAGTACTGACAAAGATGTGGAATAACCAGAACTCACATACTGGGTAGCAGTGTAAACTGATAAAACCACTCTAGACACTGGCAAAACTACTGAATCTAAACACATATACTACACACACACACACACACACACACACACCCTCTTTATAACTCAACAATTCTACCACTGGGTATATACCCAAAGAGAAATGGGTGCTTATGTCCACCAAAAGACACATGCAAAAATGTTCATAGCCACATTGTTCATAATATCCCCAAACCAAAAAGCTCCAAGAAGTAGAATGGATAAATTATGCTATCATATAATGGAATACCACAGACCAATGAAAAATCATTACCTCTCTATGTAGAGAATCTCACTCTATATAGATGAAATCCACATTCATCTATGTAGATAGATCTCATAGCCATAATGCTGAGGGGGAAAAGTCACATATAAAAGAGAACTACTGGGGCGCCCGGGTGGCTCAGTGGGTTAAAGCCTCTGCCTTCGGTTCAGGTCATGATCCCAGGGTCCTGGGATCAAACCCCACATCGGGCGCTCTGCTCAGCGGGGAGCCTGCTTCCTCCTCTCTCTCTGCCTGCCTCTCTGCCTACTTGTGATCTCTGTCTGTCAAATAAATAAATAAAATCTTTAAAAAAAAATGCTTTTAAAAGAGAAATACTGTGCAATTCCCATTACATAAAATTAAAAAGCAGGCAAACTAATCTATGGTGATAAAGGTCAGAAAAGGTTGGGCGTATCACCTGGGATAGGAAATAAGGAGACTCCTGCTGGGATGCTGGAAATGTACTATTGGTCAATCTGGGTAGGTGGTGGTTATATACTTACACAGACGTGAGAAGAACCATTAAGTTGTACATAAAAATTCAGAAAAATAAGAGAATGGGAATACAAGTCAAAGACTGGGAGAACATTTCTCCAAAAGGCATATCTGATGATAAGACTGTTATCCAATATACACAAAGAACTCTTAAAACACAGTCAGAATACAAACCCAATTAAAAAACAGCCAAAATGGGACGCCTGGGTGGCTCAGTTGGTTGGACAACTGCCTTCAGCTCAGGTCATGATCCCGGAGTTCCGGGATCGAGTCCCGCATCGGGCTCCCAGCTCCACGGGGAGTCTGCTTCTCCCTCTGACCTTCTCCTCGCTCATGCTCTCTCTCACTGTCTCTCTCTCAAATAAATAAATAAAATCTTTAAAAAAAAATAAAAAAAAAATAAAAAACAGCCAAAAGACCTGAAGAGACACCTCACCAAGATGTGCAGATGGCAGATAATCATCTGAAAAGATGCTCAACATCATGTATCACTAAGGAATTGCAAATTAAAATGAAATACCACTACATATATATTAGAATGGCCAAAATTCAAAACACGACACCAAATGCTGGTAAGCATTTAGAAGAACAGAAACACTCATTCGCTGTTGCTGCTGGGAACGCAAAATGGTATAATCACTTTGGAAAACAGTTTGGCAGTTTCTTACAAAACTAAACACACTCTCATCATAATCCAGCAATCACATTCCTTGGTATTTACCAAGCTGAAAACCACATCCACACAAGTACCTGAATACGAAGTTAAGAGCAGCTTTATTCATAATTGCCAAAATTTGGAAGCAATCAAGATATCCTTCAGTAAATATTATTTGGTGCTAAGAAGAAGTGAACTATCAGGCCATGAAGTCATGGAGTAAACTGAAATGTATATTACTAAGTGAAAGAAGCCAATCTGAAAAGGCTACATACTGTAGGACTCCAACCATATGACATTCTGGAAAAGGCAAAACTATGGAGACAGTAAAAATATCAGTGACTGCTCAGGGGTGGGGATATAAATAGGCACAGCACAGAGAATTTTTAGGACAGTGAAACCATTCTGTATGATACTATAATGATAAATATATCATCGTACATTTGTCAAAACTCACAAAATGCACCGGAGTGAACTGTAATATAAACTATGGACTTCGTGAGTGTCAATAAGGGTTAATGGACAATTAAAAGTACCATTCTCATGGGGGATGCTGACAGGAGCCAAGGGGGGGGCGGTGACAGGATTTAGGGGAACTCTCACTTTTGCGATGAATCTAAAAGTGCTCTAAAAAGTATTTTTAACTCATCAAAGTATATACTTGAGTGCAATAAACTAAACTGATTCAATAAAAAAGCAGAAAGATTTCAGAAGAAAAAAATCTGGGACACCTTCGGCTCAGGCCATGATCCCAGAGTCCTGGGATCAAGCCCCTCATCTGGCTCTCTGCTCAGCAGGGAGCCTTGCTTCTCCCTCTCCCTACGCCTGCTGCTCCTCCTACTTGTGCATGTTCTCTGACAAATAAATAATTTTTTTTAAAAAAAGAAGAGGAAGAAGAAGAAAATTTAAGGTAATCTGTGGCATTAGAAGTCAGGATAGCAATTATCCTTGAGCAGAAGGAGCCAGTGACTGGAGAAGATACAAGTGGACCCTCTTGGGGGATAAGAATGCTATTTCTTGATATAGGTGCTGGTTACCTGTAGGTATATTCACTTTGTGAAAATTCATTTCACTATATACTTTAGATGTATGCATTTTCACTATACATATTATACTTGAATTAAAAAGTTTACATTTAGGGACGCCTGGGTGGCTCAGTTGGTTAAGCGGCTGCCTTCGGCTCAGGTCATGATCCCAGCGTCCTGGGATCGAGTCCCACATCGGGCTCCTTGCTCGGCGGGGAGCCTGCTTCTCCCTCTGCCTCTGCCTGCCACTCTGTCTGCCTGTGCTCACTCTCTCTCTCTCTGACAAAGAAATAAATAAAATCTAAAAAAAAAAAAAAAAAAAAAAAAAGTTTACATTTAGGGGCGCCTGGGTGACTCAGTGGGTTAAAACCTCTGCCTTCAGCTCGGGTCATGATCCCGGGATCGAGTCCCACATTGGGCTCTCTGCTCAGCAGGCAGCCTGCTTCCTCCTCTCTCTCTCTGCCTGCCTCTCTGCCTACTTGTGATCTCTTGTCTGTCAAATAAATAAATAAAATCTTTTAAAAAAAAAAAAGTTTACATTTAAAAAGGGTATAATAGGGCGCCTGGGTGGCTCAGTGGGTTAAGCCTCTGCCTTCGGCTCAGGTCATGATCCCAAGGTCCTGGGATTGAGCCCTGCATCTGCATCTGCTCAGCAGGGAGCCTGCTTCCCCCTCTCTCTTTGTCTGCCTCTGGGCCTACTTGTGATCTCTGTCAAAATAAATAAGATCTTTAAAAAATAAAAATAAAGGGATGCCTGGGTGGCTCAGTTGGTTAAGCAGCTGCCTTTGGCTCAGGTCATGATCCCAGCGTCCTGGGATCGAGTCCCACATCAGGCTCCTTGCTCGGCAGGAAGCCTGCTTCTCCCTCTGACTCTGCCTGCCACTCTGTCTGCCTGTGCTCGCTCTCTCTCTCTCTCTCTGTGACAAATAAATAAATAAATAAAATCTTAAAAAAATAATAATAAAAATAAAAAAAATAAAACTAATCTTCTCTTCCCCACAAGTCACTCATCTTCCAGACAGAATCACTTCAACTTAAGAAATTCCAAAGTATAAACTTTTTTATAGCAAATAAAACTCTGCACATCACTGATAAATGGCATTAATCATTGTATCTACTATTTCACTTTCAATTTAGGAATAAATGCATTCACAAACCACCTTTCAAATCCTAGCCAGCTTCTAAGTAGAACTTCTATAGCCACCATATATGACTGACACCATCTTTCACCCAGTTGCACATGTGAGAAATCTTGCTGCCTCTCTTCTCCTTCCCACCTTCCCATCCCCCATCCAATCTGTCTCTGCTCTTATAGTCAAGCCCTCTCTTCAGACTTCACTGACTCAGTGCTATCAAAGGACTGAAATGTTTGTGTCCCCCCAAAATTCACATGTTGAATCCTAATGCCTACTGTGATAGTGTTTGGAGTTGAGACCTTTGGGAAGTGATTAGACCATGAGGGCACTGCCCTCATCAATGGGATTAGTGCCCTTATAAAAGAGGCTGGAGAGATCCCATATCCCTTCTACCACATGAGGTTACAGTGAGAACATAGCATCACGACTGAGGAAGCGGACTCTCACCAGACTCATGGATTCCACCAATGCCTTTATCTAGGATTTCTAGCCTCCAGAACTATAAGAAATAAATTTTTGCTGTTTATAAGACACCCAGTCTGTGGCATTTTGTTATAACAGCCTAAATGGACTAGAATACCCAGATTTCAGCCTATATTCATTCTTAGCTTTCCTACTAGAGCATTCACTCTGTTTCTTCACCTTGAGTCCACAAACCCCACAGTCTACAGGCAGAAGTATTTTTAGATGTAAGTGGTTTCCTTCATAATCATTGGTGTTTTATTTTATGCATTATTCCTGAGAAGTGGTCCATGGTCTTCATCAAACTGTCACATGGATCCATGGCTCGAAAAGGTTTAAATGATCTAACTGGACTCTGCTTCCATGCTTATAACTCAGCAATTCTCCTCCACACTGCTACCAGTTATTTTTTGAAACATATACCATCTGTCATCCATCTTTAAAATCCTTAAATGGTCCCAAATGCTTCCAGGATAAAATCTAAACCCAACAGCATGGCAATCAAGTTGCTCATAACTGACCCCTGCTCATCTCCTCAGCTTCATCTTGCCCCTATACTGCTACTAATACACTGAGCTATATCTGCAATTCTCCAAATTCACCATGCCTTCTCACTCCTCTCTGCCTCTGCACAAGCTCAAGAGCACCGTCTCCTCAGAGAAGCCCTCCTGGCCATCCTCCACTCCCAGTCTCTCAGTAAGATGTCTTGTCTATGCTGACATATTCTGTGATGATCCCCCCAAAGCACTTTCCTCGTGGTGTTTGGTCAGTTTATTGGTCTGCCTCCCCTTCTAGACTGTAAGCTTTCCTAGGGCAGAAGCCAGAGCAGGGTATATCATGCCTAGCAGAGCTCAAGACCACAAGAGAGTACTCAACAAATGCTTATTGAATAAGATGCTGTCTGGAAAAAGCCAAACTGGACAAAGGCTGGTCAGAAACCTCATCAACTAACTAGGTGGCACTGATCTGGAGACTACCATTAGTGCAAATTGCCCAGCTGAGGTAAGACAGTTCTGCATCTATTAATCTACCACCAATGTTCCTCATTCAAGGCTGGGAAGTTGGCCTTTAATAAATGTAACTATCATGGTCAGGCACTGAACCAAAGGCTTGACAGGCATTAGAGCTCACTAAACCTCACAGCAATTCTAAGATATTCTATTTTATTATTATTTTAAAGATAAAGATGCAGAGAGGTAAACTACCCAAAGTCAAGCACAAAGTTTCAAAGTAAGTTTTTAAACTCAGGATTCCAATTCCAAAGCCCATGCCTAGACACTGAACTCAGCTGGTTTTCTGTGGCTAAGAGGTCAGCATGCCCTTGGGAAGAGCCTGGATTGGATGAAAGGGGACTTTTCATTAGCCCCTCAGCAAATGAGAAAGGGCTTATTCCCCAGGCAGCACTACTATTAAATTCTTTAACATTTAATGTAACCTCCCCTGTACTAGTTGCAAAATCTTTCAAAAGAGAAAGGCTTATGAGAATTTTTGTTTTTCCAAGAACAGCAAGTAAAAATGGGTGAAACTTTGCTGAACTCCCCACCAGACTCAGGGATTGAAAAGGAAAAAGAAAAATCCATCTCACAGAATGGAGTTGATTGTGGCAATACCAATAAAGTCTCAGGGCGCCTGGGTGGCTCACTGTGTTAAAGCCTCTACCTTCGGCTCGGGTCATGGTCCCAGGGTCCTCGGATCGGGGGCGGGGGGCGGGGGGGGGGATGGATCAAGCCCCACATCAGGCTCTCTGCTCAGCGGGGAGCCTGCTTCCCCCTTCCTCTGTCTCTGCCTGCCTCTCTGCCCACTTGTGATCTGTCAAATGAATAAATAAAATCTTAAAAAAAAAAAAAAGTCTCCATCCACAGCCTGCTACATACCATGAAGCACCATCCTTTACCTGGCTGAAAAGGTGTCTTTGAGATTAGAAAAAGAAAGAATCCATAGGGTTGTAACAGATGGAACACCAATTTGCTGAAAGCTGCTGCATTTCCACTCAACTTTAGCTTGGAATGTGCACCACAGCTCCTATTCTATGATCTTTAGCACTTCCCTGCAAGACCCCAGGGGACTCACACCCTGCACTTCAAGGGAAGACAGCATGTTTTCTTTAATCCCACCCACCACCTGTTCACATTAGTTTCTCTAGCCCTTACGAACATAGCCACCTCTCATATTTTGATTAGAAAGCGGTGACCACAAAGCATCTTCATTCCTAATTACCACGGATCCACTTCAATCCACATTTCCCTATCGTCATCCCTCGCACAACCCAGTCTTCTTGCCGACCTTCTGTGCCCTTCCTCTTCCAACTCACCCTCGATCTAGTTGATACAGACCTGTCCGGTGACTTTTATTGCACCCCACATTTATTTTTTTTTAAGATTTTATTTATTTATTGACAGGGATCACAAGTAGGCAGAGAGGCAGGCAGATAGAGAGAAGAGGAAGAGGAAGCAGGCTTTCTGCAGAGCAGAGAGCCCGATGCAGGGTTCGATCCCAGGACCCTGGGATCACGACCCGAGCCGAAGGCAGAGGCTTTAACCCACTGAGCCACCCAGGCACCCCTGCACCCCACATTTAAACACAAAACCAACACAGCCCGTTCTTCCCAATCCCTAACTCCAACCAAATATAAGTTGTGAAAACTATTCAGGTAAACCCAGGGTGCTTTCAACTAAGAAATCACAATACCTACCTACAATACCTACCTAGTCACTAGACAGTTTAAAACCAAGGGTAACAAAATGGAGTGTTTAGGGACATACACTTCCACAGAACGGGTTTTACTGTGGCTATCATTTTCTAAACTAATCCACACTGATACTGAGATTATAAACCTGTAGAGACACCCAAGTATACACCATACAATCTCCATATTTTTACTCAAGATTTATCTTTTATCATTTAAGTCACAGCAACTGTTCCTTGATTAGATTGTATCCAATATGCACTGAAGAAAAAAGATTAGCCTTACAAATAAAATGCATGGTTTGCGGACCTCTCACTGGCAGTGGGGGGAGTGGGAGTGTGACATGGATGACAGGGAGAGAGCCCCCAAGCAACAAATGAAACAAAAGTTCCCCTAAGTGAACATTTCTATAGATCAACATCAAGAACACTCCTTTATTTTTAAAGGTGAGTAGCACAGCTCTGTGTTATATTAAGAGAAAGACAAACTACATAAAACCATCTAAAGTCATATACTGTGAAGATTTTATGTACACATGCAAAGTTTCATATGCAAACACACACAGACTTGAAAAACCTGGTTTTCTGGATTTCAGTGGCAACTGAAGAAGATAATGAATAATACCATCCATGCATCCCCAAGCGCAAAAACCTAGAAATCACAAATCTAGAACAACTCACACTGAAATATATCATACCTTCTCCTACCTCCAGTTTATTTTTTATTATATTTTGCTGGTTAATATACTTCTGGACAGTTTCAAAATGATTTTATTAATCTATTTATTAATCTATCAATCTATTTATTAATCTATTAGTCTCATTCATTACATTAAAAAAAATTCTTTCCGGCAGTAACTTGCCACCACATCTATTCACATATGGCACCCTAGAAAGGGTTGAAAATTGAAAAACAATGACCTGAAACAGGCAGACTGTGAAAGCACAGACATGCTCAGAAAAGCCCTCCACCCAATCTATGTTCTCCAAATTCCTGCCATCACTCTTCCAGCTAGGTACCATAATTACAGAACCTCACACTGTGTTCAGAAATTCTACCAACATAAGGATGCAAGAGAAAATAAAATGCCTGGCACAAGAAACTGACTGTGGGAAATCTATCTGTGATACTTTTGAATGGTCAGAATACTTCTCCTTCCAAACGTGTAGCTGAGAGTCTGATTATTTTATATAAATGGACTTCAACTTACCAGTGCATAAGAGTCCAAGAAATAGATAAGACATCAACAGCTGTTACTCCACACCATTCCACTTTAGCAGAAAGAAATGAGAAAAGGCACTCCCCAAAAGGTCCCAAGTACATCACCACCCTCAGTCTTTGCCAGGTCACTAATGAGACAGCACTGAGGCTAAATAGAGTCTGTCTGCAAATCAGAAACACCAAATGCTATAGTGTGGTCTGCTCCCATCCCTCCCACCAACCACCCACAGCCAGGGTGAGAGCAAGCTGCCAGGACATTCTTCTGCTCTAATCACACCTGCCTACAATACAGGACATCTGGTACAGCTGAATGAATAGATGCAATTAGTTGGTACTGCACCTTCTTCCTACTGCAGTCTTCCTTCCTCTGGTCAGCAGCTGCAGCCACAACTCCAGATGTCCAGTACTGTTTGCAGCTATGTCCCCTGGCCTCAAGGATGACACAGCATTTTCATACAACTTGTATCATTCCCTCAGCCTGGAGCATCACAGTGCTTCTGTCCACTAGATATTTCAAGACATTCAACCTTCTTCTGTACCTGGGAAGTTAAATTTACCAGAAAATCCAATGCACTTATCCCCAATCACATATCAAAAGCTAGGATATCAGATCAGATTTACATTTGTAAAAACAAATATTATTCCTCCACAAAAGTCATAGTCCAAAGGTGAAAACCTTCAAAAATTCTCTCTTGTGCAAAAATAATGAATACTGTTACGCTGAAAATAAATTTAAAAAATAAAGTTAGACAAAATGCAAAAAAAAAAAAAATTCCCTCACTATAGAGAAAATTAGTCCAATACCTCCCTGTATAGGCCTCTGAGGTTGCCAGTTTAAGAGCACTAAAAAAACAGCAAAGATGACTGACTTAAAAGCTAACAAGAAGGGGCGCCTGGGTGGCTCAGTGGGTTAAAGCCTCTGCCTTCGGCTCGGGTCATGATCCCAGGGTCTTGGGATCGCCCCACGTCGGGCTCTCTGCTCAGCAGGGAGTCTGCTTTCCCCTCTCTCTCTGCCTGCCTGTCTACTTGTGATCTCTCTCTGTCAAATAAATGAATAAAATCTTTAAAAAAAAAAAAAAGCTAACAAGAAAAAAAAAGGTTCAAATTATAGACTAATTTGTACTAACATTTTAATTCCCAAAACTGATTAAAGAACACTTACCAGTAATCTGAATTAACAATAGCATTTCTTCCCCCAAAGGAAATAAAATGTTAGAATTAGAAAGAAACTTAAAGCTAAATTAGTTAAGTCCCTCATTTTCAAAAGACAAGAAAATGGGGGTCTGAAGAACTCACAAAAAAACAGGCTTGCATGTCAATTACATCTCAACAAAACTGAAGAGAAGAAAAAAAAAGGCTTGTAAATCATGGTTGTCTATCAGGTCAATGTTCTAGAACAGCACTGTCCAAAAGAACTTTCTGGAAGGATGAAGTCTTCTATATCGGTGTTCCCCAACAGAATAGCTACTGAGCTAGTGAATACTTAAAATATAGCTAGTATAACTGAAGAACTGAATTTTGTATTTTACTTAACTTTAATTACTATGAATTATACGTTGCTATATGTAGCTAGAGGCTACCATAATGCCTAGAACAATTCTAGAATATGTTCTTAGATTCTGGTTTTTAAAACAAAGTTGCTTAAACTCTCTTCTGCATTTAACACATACGGTAAATTTCTTTTCTATTTCTGAAATACCTCAACCGGCAACTTAATCTGGTGATATAGGGCCCTAGTCCACAGCAGGATCAGCCTGTTTCTCAAAGCCCCTAGCAGAACTGAGTAACAACTGTGTCATCCATCCAAATGGAATGAAGTCCCTCTTTTACAAACTCCTCTAATACAAGTTCCACACACCCAACAAGCCTGAATCTGGACAATTTTTCAAGTGGCTTATTAAAATTATACAAGTGTTGGGTTGTGACCAGTCAATTCCTACATGGCTTTGTTGAGATTTCTTCAAAAAGAAAAAAAAAGAATTTTTAACCTCAATCTTTATGATGATTATATGATTCTGAAATTTTTTTTAAAGATTTTATTTATTTATTTGACAGAGATCACAAGTAGGCAGAGAGAGACAGGCAGAGAGAGGGCGAAGCAGGCTCCCTTCGGAGCAGAGAACCCAATGTGGGGCTCGATCCCAGGACCCTGATATCATGACCTGAGCTGAAATTTTGTATCAGTTTGCAAATATACAACCTCTTTATGATCTAATAAAAATCTAGATTATTAGTTCTCATAGTCTTAGTACTCTGTTATCAGTAAATAATATTTAACATGCTGGGTTCTTTTTTTAAGGACTTTATTCATTTCAAAAGATTCTTTTTTTTTTAATATTTTATTTGTTTATTTGAAAGACAGTGACAGAGAGCTTGAGTGAGGAGAAGGTCAGAGGGAGAAGCAGACTCCCCATAGAGCTGGGAGGCCAATGCGGGACTTGATCCCGGGACTCCAGGATCATGACCTGAGCTGAAAGCAGTCGCTTAACCAACTGAGCCACCCAGGAGCCCTCATTTCAAAGATTCTTAGCCTGGGGCACCTAGGTGTTGCAGCCAATTAAGCAAGTGTCCTACTCTTGGTTTCAGCTCCAGTCTGGGATGTCAGACTCCACTCTGAGCACAGTCTGCTTGAAATTTTCTCCCTCTCCCTCTACCCCTCCCACTCATGCTCCTGCTCCAGCTCTTGCGCATGTGCTCCCCAGCACGCATGTGCTCACTCTAGCACACTCTCTCTTCCTAAATTAAATATATCTTTTTTTTAAATATTCTTAATCCTCTGATTTTTCCACCTAGAAAAAGGTTAGTCTATGAGAACTATTGTTAACTTTAATACCATTAAGGATTAAAAAGAGATTTTTTAGCCAAACCTTTTCAGTATGACGTAAAGTACTGAGTTCTCTTTTTTAGGCAGGACGGCAGTATATGGGAGGAAAGGATAATACTAAAAGATCTCTATGTCCTATGAGTTAACAGGATCTAACTCTAAAAAGCTGTTGCCTCAAAACAGTGTAAACAGAGGCCATGTTTTAAAATTTTTTTTAAAAAATTATCTATGTTCTATCACATCAAAGGGACAAATTTTATGTTTTCTGAATACCCAAATGTAATCAGGAAAACAGGGCAAGTAGATAAACCTACCGACCGTGAATACTTCATTACATCATGTCACATCTTCAGGTGTGTACAATACTCAAGGATGCAAAGTAAAACTGCACAAATGAGCTGTTTTCTTTTTAAGAGAATGTTTAAGGGGACTTTATAATGAAGGGATAATTAGTGACATCACTGAAATAAACATTCTAACTGATTAGCTAGTAATTCATGCTGTGTTCACTTGAACTTGAAAGACCAGGTTAAGCTGGCTGAAGTGTGGCAACATGTTCTAATTGGGAGACTGAGACTGAAGAATCCAGGGCCACACACTGTTCTGAGCTAAACACACTAGCCAGATGACTCACAGAGTGACAGAAACAGAATTCTACATCAACTCCCAAGGCATGGGCTCAGAGGAATAAAAATGAAGGGGGGGGGGGGAACAACAGAGATTCTATATAAGCTAGTTAAATAATTGTTGTTGTTTTTCTAATTTTATTTATTTATTTGACAGACAGAAATCACTGTCTGAGCAAGCAGAGAAGCAGGCAGAGAGAGAGAGAGAAGGAAGCAGGCTCCCCACTGAACAGAGAGCCCGCCGCGAGTCTCGATTCCAGGACCCCGAGATCATGACCCGAGCCGAAAGCAGAGGCCTTAACCCACTGAGCCACCCAGGCGCCCCAAGCTAACTAGTTAATACCTTGTGATTCCCAAAAGTAAAATGAAATAAAACAAATCATCTTATATTTTCAATCAACTTTCTCCTAGTAACTTCTTCAGGAATGGAATACAGTTTGTGAGATGACTCTTGATCTTTGCGTAACCCCGTTTTATTTAAAATACATTATCTAGGGGGCCTGGGTGGCTCAGTGGGTTAAGCCGCTGCCTTCGGCTCAGGTCATGATCTCAGGGTCCTGGGATGGAGTCCCACATCGGGCTCTCTGCTTGGCAGGGAGCCTGCTTCTTCCTCTCTCTCTGCCTGCTGCTCTGCCTACTTGTGATCTCTGTCAAATAAATAAATAAAATCTTTAAAAAATAGAATAAAATAAAATACATTATCTAGCAGATCTGGTGAATAAAACACTTCAACAGAATAGATCACAAAAAACACTGATATTTCCCTAAAGAAAATGTATCCATCTAATATTTATTTTATGACATGATTAAGAGTTTATTTTTTATCAAAAACAATGAATGGGGGAAAAACCACAATGAGTGGTTTACCAAATAAATCCCATATTTAAATACTCCATTATTCCCTAAATATGAGACTGAACATTTATGTATACTGTACTTCAAAATTATTTATGAAAGACATAGTACTCCCCAAATTTTCCATATTACATTACGTCTCCAATTGTAAAAGCAAAATATCAACAACTGAATTTTTATACATAATATGTAAAAATTAAGGGGGAAAAAAGTCCATCCTTCCCCATCCTTATTATCTTTTTTTATTACCCTGCAATATACTTAATATATTAGTGTCTTAGTCTTCTTCCTTTTTTAGAATATTGTCTGCTCTTCCAACAACTTTTGAAAATACCTATGAATTTACATGTGTCAGTACATTTTAAATGTCTAAACAATTTAAAATGTAACTTCCACTAATAACACTTATATCTGTATAGTCTCACAGTGCTTTTGTGTATGAGTACATTCCAACTAAAAAACATATATATTTCACTTCAGAGTTGACTAAATACAAACATGTTTTTCGCATGACTACAAAATGCCTAAATATGAGCCAAGAATATACTCACATTTCACTAAAAGTTTAAAGTACATATCTCAGAGAAAAAATTATGATCATTAACTCTAAAAGCACTGTATACGCCATGCAAACACCTTCCAACTTTTATAAAGAGGTAAATCTTCAACAATTTCCAAGGCAGCTTGGAAATCTCTCCCAGTGGAGAGATGGTCTCTATAAAATATTAACTTAATTACTGGGGCACCTGGGTGGCTCAGTGGGTTAAGCCTCTGCCTTCAGCTCAGGTCATGGTCTCAGGGTTGTGGGACAGAGCCCCGCATTAGGCTCTCTGCTCAGCAGGGAGTCTGCTCTCCCCCCTCTCTGTCTAACTACTTATGTTATGATCTCTCTCTGTCAAATTAGTAAAATCTTAAAAAAAAAATTAATTACCTGTACACAATTACACAATATAAACCAAGAGGAGGAAAAGTAGAAACTTTACTTGTTCAGGCACTCAACACACTTGCCTGTCATTCCACTTTCTAATTGCATTCCCACAAGCAAGACCTCACAGCTCTCCTATCTAACCAAGCCCTACTGACTGGTGCCCCAACTGAACAGTTAAGTCCAGCCGCCTAATTCACTACAGAAAAGAGCAATCCTACGGCACTGCCTATAGTCTACTGGCGCCAGAACATTCTGAGAGGCTCCTCTGCAAAGGACTGGGTGTGGGCCATGGCTAGCTGACTTCATAAACCTATGGCTTCCACAGAATGCAATGCTGACTGAACTTTGCAGATAACACACTCACCCTCATTTTCATCAAAGGAAAAGGCAAAAGATACCTCCTGAATGGCTTTCACAGCTACCTACTTCTCTCCATTCTCCCTGGCTACCACACACAATCATCCCTACTCTGGGTTACTCCTCCTGACAAGACTTCTGTACCTCTGGCAACATCCCACGAACAAAAATACATCACATTCATACACACAATCATACCCACACACCCAGGCCACTCTCAACATCATCCAATCTTTCACATTAAAGAAAATCACGTCACACAAGGTTCTTCCACAGTTCCTTAATGAACTCAAGATAAAAGTCCAAAGACTAGGCATTATCTATAGAGTCCTGTATCACCAATCACTCTCACCATCTCTAGTGGATCCCCCCTCACAATCTACCAATCAACCCCAATGAACTTTTGGTTCCTCAAATGTGGAGTGCTCTCCCTCACATCCAGGCCTTCTCCCATGCTATTCCCCGAAATAAACTCCTCTATCTCCCCTGCTCTTACCCTTTCCTACAGGACTAGGCGGTGTGACTCCCTTCAGGCTACCTTCCACTATCTCCACCTCAAGAAGGGTAAGTACCCCTCCCATCTCACCCTATACCAATCCTAACATACTTTATTCTATCCCTTTACTTCAGTATGCCCTCTGCCCCCAGAGGATGGAGCCAGTGCCCCCTTGGCCACCATTATATCAGACACACTCAATTATCTGTTGAGTGTAACCAAGTTTAATGAACATAATATGAATGCGACCCATACAATAAGGGACACATGTTTGTTCAAAGCCAGTTGTGATGAAACTAGGCACCAATCTGTGTAGTTTGCATTTGGTATCAAATGGAAACTACACAGCTACCTACAAACTCCTTCAGAAAGGTTTAAAGCATTCATTACACATTAAAAAAGAACGCTTTTCAACATAAAAATATTAGTTTTGTGCTCATAACTGCTGTTAGGCAAACTGCAGTTCATAAAAAGGGCCAAACTGAAAATATCAAAAAAGCAGGCCTGATTGCTTATAGATCAGATATGATATCAATTTAACCATTCCTCCCTGCAACTATCAAACTTTCTTGGCATTATTCAGAACTCTGCAGGCTAAAAGTAAAAGGATATTCCATTTCCTTAGTTTCTACATCTTGCTTTGAGTCTTTCAGTAAGAGTTCCACTCATGATAATGGTCCCAAGGACATAAACAAGTTGCCAGGAAACAAGCCTCTGATACATCCTGGGCATTAGTTGCCATTGGCAGCTACTTTCTTTGAGCCAATGTCTTATGAGTTACAATCAGAGGCTTGTGACACCAGATTTTTCCAAGGCAGCAGATTGATGTCATAAACATGATAGTAGTAAGCACTCTCAAGAGCTCCCCAGCTCCACCCTAAACTCCCTGTAAGCAAGGGACAAGTTATCCACCCTCTTAAGCATCAACTTCCGCATCTACAAAGAGATAATGGCTCTACTTCCTAAGATTTCTGTTAATTAGATGGCCTATGAAAGCCCTTAACAGACAACCCAATTATTAGGAAGACTATAAAACCTAAAATATTTTCACATCTTCAGGACTTTTGGTAATATCATAACTTATCTCTGACTAACATCTTTCCACCAGGAATTTTTTAAGAAAAGGCAAAGATGAGAAAATGAGAATCTCTTTATTGCAAACTTTGAATCTGACAAATTCCACAGAAAACTACATTAAGATCCACTTTCTAATCTTTCTCTGCACTCCCCAAAATCAGACGTAATCTATACCTCAACCATTCCTAACATCTGGGAGGTAGAAAAAATACTTAAATACATCTTCCCAAGATGTTCTCACCAGAAATATAAACATTTCCTTACTGCCTCCATACACCTTGAAATATACTAGGTCCTAGGAAAATTTTAAAAAAGAAGAAAAAAGGACTCAATCACAAAAATCCTTCAGTCTCCAGTTTCCTTACAATTAGAATCATAAGGTAGGATGGAGGCACCTGTCAGGTAAGAGGGGTGATAATTCACCAAACTCAAAGCGTTACAAGGAGAATTTAAACTCCAACTATATGTGGAAAAGTTGATTTCCCACCTCATATTTTTTCACTCTAACACAGGATGGCCAAATAATAACGCAGGCTGTCCAATGTGAATATTTTTATCATTTAAAAAAACCAGGGGGGAGAGAAAGGAATTTGAACCAATTGAGCACACTGGCTCTCACGTTCCCAAGCCAGGCTGACTTGAGTTTTCTTTTTTTGAGTCAAGAAAATTTTACAGATCTTCTGAAACGTGTTTTAAATAAAGGTGAGACCTCCAGTCTTTTAACTTTACCCCAGCCTGGATTCCGGGCTGGATTTTTAAAAATGGGTGACGTGTGAACAGCTTCCTAAAAGCAAATAGGGCACTGGGATATAATTTAGGAAGTGATGATGCAAGTCTCTGGGGGACCGGGGGGGGGGGGGCCGCGGGGGGTGAAAAAGTCAGAGGAAATACCCTTCTGGTGCCTGGGCACCAACTCATACCAAGCCGGGGAGGGAGGGCTGGCCTCCACATGCCAAGGGAAAGGGGCACCCCAGCTCCACCCGGAGGTGCCAACACCGCCCCCTCATCCCTCCCTGCTGCCCTGCCCCCCCTTACCCGTAGCCAGGTTGGTCCCTGTTGGCCCAAACCTCAAGCAGGAGAGTCCCAGAGGGTGGCAGTGCACCCCGGGCAGGGCCTTCTCTGCCCACCTCCAGCTCCCCACCCAGCTCCCCTCCCCGAGACGCGGCCCCTGCCCGCTCCCAGTAGGCCGGGCTAGGGCCCAGCCCCCAGGGTTCCGGCCTCCCGCGGCTCCGAGGCCTGTCCGGGCGGCCCCCGCGCCCGCGCCCTGGGCCCCCGCCCCCACCCAGCCGGACACTTACCCCCAGAAGCCGCAGGGACAGCGAGGCGGCAGGCTGGGCGCTTTGCTGCGCTCGCTCCCGGCATCTCCCATGGTGCTCGGCGGCGGCGGAGCTCCGCGGCGGCTGCGGTGGTGGCGGCGGCTGGGCCTGGGCCCGGCTCGAAGGAGGCGGAGGCGGCGGCGGCGACGGCGGCGGCGGCGTCGGGGGGCTCGGGGCGGGGGGAGGGGGAGGGAGCGGGAGCGCGGGCGGGCGCGAGTCCGGGGCTCCGAGCCGGGATTCCAGGCCGGTCAGCTGGAGGCGGGCCGCACCACTCAGCCTGCAGAGACGGGGGAGCTGGGGGAGGCGCGGAGAGGAGAGGGAGGGGAGCTGAGGAGGAGGGGCGTACGGGTGAACCGAGGACCGCGGGGGAGGAGGGAAGACCCGGCGCCCTCGGCAGCTCCCACCGCCGCTCGCAGCCAGAGCGATGTCCCGTGCGGCGGCGCTGGGACGGACCTGAGGCCCCCGCCGGCTCTGGCGTAGCAGCGGCCGCTGTGAAGCCCCGGGCCCCGCTCGCTCCGTCACTCTCCCCTCCCCCGGAGGCTTCGCTGACCGGACAATGGCCGCTCCGCCCCTTCCCCTCCTCAGACACCCCTTCTAAGGAGTCACAATGGTCTCGCCCGGGGGAGCCGCCGCCAAAGCCCAGCAGCTGATCAGCTGGGATCCGGGCGTGCCACTTTGTTCAGCGCCTCAAAGGAAGAGTACTGGACTGTGGGCAGAGCCGAGAGCGTTGGGTTATCACTCAGCGACAGGCCTCTGAGGCTCTCGTATTCTTGGAACTTTTGAAACCTGAGGCAAACTTACCTTCCCCCGTCTGAAGAAGGGAAGCAGGCTTCTGAGTACTCTGGGGCGCGTTACCTCCCCCAAACGCGAATGGTACGCCCCAAGCGGGAGGGGGAGGAGCAGAATAGTTGTTTAGGGTAAGTCGGGCCAGTCCCAGAGCAGCGGACGAGTGCTGCGCATGCGCCCGGAGACCCCGTAACCGGGTACTGGGAGGGGCCAGGAGGGAGTGCTTCCAAACCCGGAAGTGGGTCTCTCCTTACCCGGGGTTGCGGGGGGTCTTCATCTGCGGGGAGGTTCTGGAACCCGCTGCTGTGGGTTCTGGGCGATGCCCGAGACCCTTTCTCCACTAACTGCCAGTCCCCGAGAACTATCTCTTCCCAATCCCCCCACACCCGACCCAGCCTTCAAGTTCCATCCAGAGAACAGCTCTCCCCTTGGCAGAAACGAACTTATGGGAAATGTCCCTCTCCACCCCCGCACCAGGAAGGGAGGGAGGGTAATGTCTCAGTCAAGTTCCGCGCCCCTCCTCCTTCATAGGTGCCCCCAGTCTCAGACGCAAGTGCACTCCCTATTACTTGGCTAGGAAAACCTGTTTTTCTAGAGTGGACATGTTTGGTTTTTGAAAAGGAGCTATGGCCGAATCAGTGATGAAAATTGATGTAACCAAAGAAGTTTGAGCCACTAAATAAGCCTTAACACTCCATGTTTTTTATCTTGAACTCATTCTGAGTTCCAGCCAATCGTGAGCGGAGTGTGATTGTTAGTGACAAATGTCACAGCGGAGGAAACTTGCTCCATATCTTCTGAAGAGGTGACCCACAGCTGAGACCCTGTGGGCGAAATTCTAGGTCCCTGCTACTTGCAGGAAGACTTCCTGGCCCTTAGAAAAAGCTGCTGTGTACCCTCAGCTTGGTGGGAATATGAGACCTTCAGAGGGTATTACCTAGATTAATGTTATTACCAAATGTTGCTATTTTATTTCTGTATCCACCATTATATTTGTGCTTGATACGTGGATTTGTTAACATTTATGACACTTCTTTTGACCTCTAAAGAGCAAAGATCACATTTTGCTTAGCATCCTCTTAAAGATCCTGTTGATAAAAACAGTGATTGCAAAAGTCAAGTCATTTACAAGTAACGCATTCCCAAATGAGAGTGCTGGTTTTCATACTACTGAGTTTCAACTTTGTGGACTTTCAAAGCCTTCAATAAATATTTCTGTCAAAAGTCCATAGAATGGACGAGACCATACAGCACACCTAGCTTTCACTGGACTCATATTGCCCTTAAATCTTCACTTCAGTGGACGTAAAATTGCCACATTCATGAAAGACTTATAGCCTTTGAGTGTAACAGACCAAGATTAAGTGGGACTCTCTATTGGTGTCTTGATGATCTTTTATATATGGAAAAGGAAACCCTAAAACCAAAAGGAAAATTTAGTATAAACTGTAACTGTTTGTCATCTTACAAACTGCTTGCCTACCTGTTTCCCAGTTATTCATTTTTAACAGGCATTTACCAAGTACCCAGTATGTGCACAAAATTTTCTAAGACCATGTCCCTCCTATTCCCCTCTGCCCCACTGCTCTCTTGCCTCGGACACTCCCACCCCGTTCAGGCATATGGTATCTCTTCAGTGCCTTCCATACTCTGACAAGGCAGAATTGGTCCCTCCTTCCTTCCTTCCTTTGCCCATATAATCTCCATTATAGGACCAAGAAATATACATGCTTGTCTCTTGTCACAAAACCTAGCTCCAAAAGGTTTGGCTCTTAGAAAGAGCTGCTGAATACCCTTGACCCAATGGGAATATAAGACCCTTCAGAGGGTAGTACTAGATTAATTTTATTACCAAATGCTATTTTATTTCCATATATGCCACTATATTTGTTTATTATCTGTGTACCTGTGGGATCCACCAGTCTGTGAGACTGAAGCTAACTCAATCCATGTTTGCTGCATGGAAGAGCTCATCTGATAAGAAGCCACTCTGAGTCAAGCCTCTTTCATCTGCAAAAAACAGAAACCACTGAAACTTCACACCAAAATGAATGAATTAATTAATAATTTATGGAAGAAAATAATCTTAAAGAACCCAAGGACACAGAGAGCAAAAAAATCTCATGAAAGATTGGAAGAGGGGTCTACAAGACTAACAGAAACCAAGTAGCTAGTTCCTCATTATCTCTTTCTCTCTGGTCACATGTTCTTCCATCTTACTCTGCAGACCTGCTTTCACTGCTTCTCTGGGAACACAGTGGAATATGACTGTCCACACTTGCCTTGACTCACTTCAAGAACCAGCAGAATTTAATCAGCTATCTATGAATCCCAGTTTTCAGGGGAAAGAACCTGACTGGTCAAATTTATGTCAGGTTGCCTATTCTTCATAAAGTTGCTTTGAGCCTGTCAAGGTTCTTTGTTTTGTAATACATACAGGACGCCAGAGGCCCATCCTTGTAGCCTGTGGCTCTCAAAGAAGGTCAGGAATGTTCTTGGCAAAGATTCCAAAAGGTATCTACCAGAGACCAATGAAGGAATCAATTGCAACCTAAAAATCAAAAAGCATAAAGAACAGTGGAGATGTTCCAGAATTTTCCAACAAACTGATTCCTACTTAAACTATTTCACACCTAAAATTAAATGACATTCCCTCAAAAAAGCTTTTACTGATCCCCAGGCCCGATTAAGATTATGTTGCCCTGTTTTATCTTCCTTTGTAGAACCTATCACGGTTTATAATTAAATACTTATTTGTGTGTTTTCTCTCCAAAGATCACATCTGTTTTGCTCACCACAAACGATGCCCACATATAATGCCCAGGACACATTTGGTAGACAATAGTTGTTGAATGAAAACAATTTCCCATATATGAATTGGCACGCTATTGAGAGTATCCTGGGGAATAGTCTATCACACTCACCTTCCCTAGAAGACACTGAAACTCACTGTGAGCCTTTTCACTGAGCTGTACGAAATGAGACCCAGTGTTCATCTGCTTTCTCTTAGGATGTTCCTAGCCAGCAAACTTTTCACTCTTTGTTTCCAAGGTTTCTATCAGAAGAGCCCTTGAACCAGGTCCTATAACATGCCCACTTAGTTGGCTGAAAGCTCAGAGAGGACATAAAATTTCAGGGCATCATCAAATTAGGGGACCAAAGTGTGGGGGTAATTGGCAGAAGTGCTTTTGTCATAATTGTCTTGACGATTTCCTAGTGTAGATTATGTTCCAGATGAACCTGTGATGTGGCTCTTGGGGGTAGTTTGCAATCACCGTTGGCCTAAAAGGAGCCATCTACGTGCTCAGTAGGGTCTAATAAAGGATAATATTAATGCTTCGGCAGCCAGAGCTCTTGAAGTAGCAACTGAGGTTGTGTGGGAAATAGCCAGGTGTGACTCAAGGGCAGGGGCTCACAAGGGCTGCTTTCTTGGTACTACTGAGTCCAAAGACCCTATCCCTGCAAGAGATGGCCAAAATGGAAACACCTGTAGAGACTTGAGAGGGAGCAGATGGTCTTCCAACTCAGATTCTAATTCTTAACCCGCAGCTCTAATTCCCAGTTCAAACCCTTCCATCATTATAATTCATTCTACCCTGGTATTAGTCTCAATGCCCAATCCAAAATCTAGCCCCTATCTTCATTCTAATCCTAACATTATCTGTAAAAGTTAATCCTAGATTTCAGACGTAATCCCAACCCTATTCTGTGAGTTTAACAAAGGCTCCTTGCCTTGCCACTGAGTTCTTTTCCTCACTTCCTCTTTCTTATTTATGTTCCTTGCCCCAAACCCACTCCTGGGAGCAGAGACTCCTATAATACTCTGGACCCTAGGGAGAATGGGGGGCCAGTTTTAATAATCCTAAAAAAGAAAGGGGCCTTGGGCTGCTAGGAAAGAGAAAATGGGGCATCTCTCACCTGCATAGGAGGCAATGACCTTCCCTAGTCACAACATATACTGTTTGCCTAATTCAGGAAGTGCTCAGCCTCTGAAAGTCCAGAAAAGATGCAATCCAAGTCACCTGTGTAGGCTTAGGAATGTATGATATAGCTGGCTAAGAGCAGAAAGTCTGAGACCTTTCTGCAAAATTATAGGGTTTGATTAGATGAGTGTCTTTCAAACCACATTCTCAGAGAGCAAGAATTCTGGTTTCTGCTCTCCTCCCACAGTTGAGTTTGGTTTTTCAAAGGGGGAAAAAATACTTTTTTTTAAAAGATTTTATTTATTTATTTGAAAGAGATCACAAGTCAGCAGAGAGGCAGGCAGAGAGTGAGAGGAGGAAGCAGGCTCCCCACTGAGCAGAGAGCCAGATGCGGGGCTCGATCCCAGGACCCTGGGACCATGACCTGAGCCGAAGGCAGAGGCTTTATTTATTTATTTATTTTTAAGATTTTGTTTATTTATCTGACAGAGAGAGAGAGAGATCACAAGTAGGCAGAGAATCAGGCAGAGAGAGGGGGGAAGCAGGCTCCCCGCTGAGCAGAGAGCCCGATGCAGGGTTCCATCCCAGGACCCTGGGATCATGACCTGAGCCTAAAGCAGAGGCTTTAACCCACTGAGCCACCCAGGCACCCCAAAAACTTTTTTTTTTTTTAAGTCACTGAGCTAGACTGTCCCTAAGCTTCCTGCGGGCCCTTGAGTTTTCTGATGTGCAGTTGATTTTTTTTAGTCACTTACGGTCCACTTGGCATGGATAAACTCTCAGAGCCAAGGGAAAAGAAGAGCAACCAAGCATACCATCTCCAGCCCTTCTCAGGAAACTAAAAATAAATTAAATAAAATGAAGAGTGCAATAGAGAAGAGAGGGGCAGGGAGGAGAGAATGCTGCCATTTCACGTTTCGTGTTCGCATGTTCATGAAGCAATTGCTGATTTCCCTGCTGCTCACACCCATCTTGGTGTGAAATTTGATTTTACTGACTTTTAAATTTCTTTTCAAGAATGGAAATACTGTTTTTCCCAGAAATACTTGACCTTTGTGGGGAAAAAAATTTCACATAATGAGAAAGCGAAAGTCCTCCCTAATACCACTCCGTAGAGAGACTCTTTGTTAATAGTTTGTTGTATAGCCTTCCAGGCTTTTCGTTTATATGCTGTTAGATAAATGGGGTCATGGAACACAGAGTATACTCTAACTGATTATTTTTAAGTGAGAAATATGTCATGAACATCTTCCACATCCATGCATGTAGCTTTGCAATATTGTCCATAGCTAAATTATTAGGGTTCTCTGGAGATATATAGGATATAAACATATTCCATTGGGCTCAGTTGTTAAGTGTCTGACTCTTGATCTCAGCTCAGGACTTGATCTCAGGGTCGTGAGTTCAAGCCCTGCATTGGGCTCCATACTGGGTATGGAGCCTACATTTAAAAAAAAAAAAAAAGATATAAACTGAGGATTGCTGGATGGGAGGGGGTGGAGGGAGAGAGTAACTCGGTGATGAACAGTAAGGAGGACATGTGATGTAAAGAGCACTGGGTATTATATAAGACTGATGAACCACAGACCTATACTTCTGAAACCAATAATATATGTTAATTTTTTAAAAGATTTTATTTATTTTTTGACAGAGAGAGCAAGAGAGGGAACACAAGCAGAAGAGTGGGAGAGGGAGAAGCAGGCTCCCTGCCGAGCGGGGAGCCCAACTCGCGGGACTCCATCCCAGGACCCCGGGATCATGACCCAAGCTGAACGCAGTCACTCAACCAACTGAGCCACCCAGGTGCCCCTAATATATGTTAATTTTTTAAATAAATAAGTAAATAAATTTTTAAAAGATATATATGAAACTAGGGGTGCCTAGTTTCATATTTCATATCTTATATATAAATAATTATATATAATATAAATATTTCTATATTATATATTTTATTTATTATATATTATTTATTATATGATTTATATATTATATAAATATTTCTATTATATATAAACATATTTATATGTGTATAAAATATATATTTTATAAAGTACAGTTGACACAGGTTTGAACTATGTGGGTCCATTTATATGAAGACTTTTTAAAATACAGTACTGTACTGTAAATGTATTTTCTCTTTCTGATTTTCTTAACAGCATTTTTTTTGTCTAGCTTACTTTTTTTTTAAGATTTTATTTCTTTGTCAGAGAGAGAGAGCAGATAAGCAGGGGCAGCAGCAGGCAGAGGGAGTAGCAGGCTCCCTGCTAAGCAAGGAGCCCATTGCAGACTCCATCCCAGAACCCTGGGATCATGACCTGAGCGAAGGCAGACGCTTAACTGACTGAACCACCCAAGTGTCCCTCTAGCTTACTTTATTGTAAGAATACAGCATATAATACATATAACACACAAAATATGTGTTAATCAACTGTTTATGTTATTGGTAAATCAATAGTAAGCTATGAGTAGTTAAGTTTCAGGGGAGTCAAAAGTTATATGCAAATTTTTGACTCTGTAGGGAGGGGTCAGCATTCATAAATGCCCCTGCATTGTTCAAGGGTCAACTGCATAAACATATATATGAGGTTTATTTTCATTTATTTATATTATTCTTATATATATATAAAATATATATATATATATACAGATATATACACACATATATGTGTGTGTGTGTGCATATATATATATATATATGAGAGTTATTTTAGGGAACTGGCTCATGCAATTATGGAGGCTGAGAAGTCCCAAGATCCAGTGTAGAGGCCAGAGAAGCAGGAGAGTCAATGGTAGTAGTTCCAGTCTGAGTCTGAAGATAAGAGAAGACTGATGTTCAGCTAAAAACCATCAGGCAGAGAGCAAATTCTTTCTTCCTCAGCCTTTTTATCTGCTCTGGCCTTTAACAAGTTGGATGGAGCCAGCCCACACTGGGGAGGGAAATCTGCTTTACTTAGGCCACTGATTCAAATGTTAATTTCATCCAGAAAAAAACACAGACAAACCTAGATGTTTAACTGCATAGCTGGGCACTCCATGGCCCAATCAAGTTGACACAGAATATTAACCCATCACACTAAAATCATGGGCTCCAAAGTCAAGATGCCGTTTTCTCACCTGTTACAGGAGGCGTCTGTAGCAGTCTATGCTTTTCATCTGCCCAGTTTCTCTTTGGTGGTTCTACTTCTCCGGCTCCCAGGCCTTCTCAGAGATGTACATGTAATAGGTTTAGTCAGGGAGCCCTATCCTTCTGGCCATAGGAATTCTGATTGGCTTTAGGAGAGCCAGAGCCCTCCGTGAATTGACTCTCCAGCTTCGCCTTCTGAGATCAAATGTCCTTAGGAATATGTAAGCCCAAAACTACTGAGGGACTCACCATGTGGCCATGTGGAGCCAGGCTGAGAATCAAGCCAACACAGTAGGAAGAAAGAAGAGAGATGGGAAAGAAAGACTAAGTCATCAGGACTTTGAGTCCGTGAATCCAAGATTGAAGCCAGAACAACTGTCTGGGCTTTTCAATTACATGGACCAATAAATCCCCCCCCCGCTTTTTTTTTGGCCTAAGCTAATTTGGGTTGGGTTTCAGTATGGTTCAGCGAGAAAAGTCCAGACTTTGCATAATACTGTCTACCTCTGTCATAAGTTTACTGTGAGGGTTAAATTATATAATCCATGAAGAAAATCTTAACATAGTATGTAGCATATAGTGCAAACTCAATATATTAACATTCACTGTTACTATCACTCATTTATTTTAGTGGCTGGTGACCACTCAACTGTATGGAAAAACCTTTTAGTGTATCTCCTTTTGATTCATTTACCCTATCATTCATTCATTTATTCATTCAGCAGATACTTTTTGAGCACATACTATGTTAGGCACTATTTTAGGCATTAAGGATATAGTGGTGAATGAGACATAAGATTCCTTTCTCTGGTGCTGTTTATCCTCTAGTAGTAGAGGCAAGCAATTAAAGTTTTTCTGAGGGGTACCTGGCTGGCTCACTCCTCGGGGCCTCTGACTCTTGGTTTCAGCTCTGGTCATGATCTCAGGGTCACGAGATTGAGCCCCACGTGAAGTCTGCTTGTCCCCCTCCCTCTGCTCCTCCCCTTGCTTGCATACTTTTTCTCTCTCTCTCTCTCTCTCTCAAATAAATAATTTTTAAAAAGTTCTTCTGACTGTCTTAAAGGACAGTAATGGCCAGCTTTCCACGTTTTTTAATAAAATTTTTAAAGATTATTTATTTATTTATTTATTTATTTATTTATTTGAGAGAGAGAGGGCTCGAGGGGGTTTAGGGAAGGGCTGAAGGAGAGGGAGAAGCAGACTCCTTGCTGGGCAGGGAGCCCAACTGTGGGGGTCTGGGGGAGGTGCAGTGCTGATCCCAGGACCCTGAGATCATTGAGATCATGACCTGATCCAAGGGCAGATGCTTAACTCACTGAGCCACCCAGGAGCCCCCCACATTTATAAAAAATTTTACAGTCAGCATTTGCTTGTTTGTCCTTTTAGGGTCTCAAATTATTTATTTATTTATTTATTTATTTTTTAAGATTTTATTTATTTATTTGACAGACAGAGATCACAAGTAGGCAGAGAGACAGGCAGAGAGAGAGGAAGGGAAGCAGGCTGCCTGCTGAGCAGAGAGCCCGATGCGGGGCTCAATCCCAGGACCCTGGGACCATGACCTGAGCCAAGGGTAGAGGCTTTAACCCACTGAGGCACCCAGGCACCCCTCAAATAATTTTTTTAGAAAAAGAACTGCAATACCATTTAACATTCATTATGTATGGCCAAACTTACCTCCAGAAAGGTACCAATTTACACTCCCTTCAACAGTGAATGAGAAGGCCGATTTCCCCACACCGTTGTAGCCTTGGGAGAGCAATCACTGCCAATGTAGAAGGTAAAAAATAGCATCTATTGGATGTTTTAATTTGCATTTTTGGTTATAAATGAGGTTCAGATTATTTAATTTTTTCATATATATATATATATGCCATTCAAATTTGAATTTGGATCGACTTTTGTGTGCGTTATCCATTTGTATTATCTGTTTATATCCTTGGTCCATTTTTCTACAAAGATTTTTTTTCTTATTTAGGTTAAGATATTAATGTTAATATTATTTAGGTAAAGATATTAATGTTGATATTAAGAATATTTACCATTTTTCATATGTACTGCAAATTATTTCTTCATTTGTGTCTTAGCAGTAGCTAGGCTTTTGACTTTGAAGAGTCTAAAATGCAAGGGTACTATGTGAATTAACTTTGGCTAATGTTTGAATTGCCAACATGGCACTTTTTTCTTAAAGCCTCTAGTTGCTACTTACAGGTTAAAAAAAGAAGAAGGTAAAGAGAGAATTAAAGTGGAAATGACAGGAAATCACAGGAGATGGGGGGCAAGCAGTGAGAACCCCATCCATACCTCATCTCAGGCAGGCTCAGCCATGATGCAAATGGCCAAGGCCTCCATCAGTCAGCTCAGCCCCTGAGCCAGCCTTGAGCTCCCTGGGATGAATCATCCAGGACATATGTCTCAGCCTTCCCAATTTTCTGTCTAGAGGTAGAAAAGCAGCCAGATGTTGTGGCCCTGTAGCTCTGTCAGCCCCCAGGGACTGGCCTGAACTTCTCATCAAGTCCCTTGTGTAAGTTTGCAGAGGGAATTTCCAGGAGTGAATGGTACCGCACATGGGCAGGCTGGGCTCTGAGAACTGACCCAGTGAGAAGAACCCAAGATATTTGAGGAAGGGTGAGTGGTTAGGAAAAAAGGATTAGAATTCCTATTTAGGATGACATTGGGGAGGGAGACAGAGTTGGAGGAATGGGGCTAGGGAGTCAGAAGAAGCAGAATTGGTGGCTCAAGGAAAAAGACATAGGATTGGGGAAAGAGACGTAGCTGTCCGGGATGGGGCTGAAAGGCTAAGGCTGGTGTCTTAGTCTGGATCCTTCACCAAAAGCTGACCCTGAGACAGAGATCAGGAGGCAGAGAATACTTCTAGGGATGACAAAGTGGCTAATAAAGGGTGTGTAGTCACGCCAGCTCTGGCTGGGAATGATAGAGCTCTTAGGAGTACTGTGCAAAATCACACCTTAAAGTTCTCCCAGCTGAGGGCTCAGGGGACTGATTATTTATGTACCCACTTCTGTTCATAGCTGATGGCTGCTCACTGCACTTCAACCTTTGTTTTTCTGGCGGAGCAGCCTTTCCCGGTTTCAGAGAAAGCCCACAGGCAAAGAGGTGCAGGGACTGGCCCTTGGAAATTAGTGGGATCACTCTAAAGTGTTAAGGCCCAGGGGATACAGAGGAGATGTCCACAGAGTCTGCCATAGCTAGGGACAGTTTGGGTGGGGTATATGATAGGATATTTGGTAAAATGATGTAGGGATTTCTTCTGAAGGCTGTGATTAATCAAGGAAAGCTAGATGCCTTCTGATTAGGAGCTAGGGAGCAGAGAGAAGGTTATAATTGGGATTAGAAGGTGAGGGTTCTGGGATGCCTGGGTGGCTCAGTGCGTTTAGCCTCTGCCTTCGGCTCAGGTCATGATCTCAGGGTCCTGGGATCGAGCCCTGCATCGGGCTCTCTGCTCGGTGGGGATACTGCTTCCCCCTCTCTCTCTGCCTGCCTCTCTGCCTACTTGTGATCTCTCTGTCAAATAAATAAATAAATAATCTTTAAAAAAAAAAAAAAACAAGGAAAGGTGAGGGTTCTGTTCAGGGCACTCAAAGAGGCTACTCCTCCTGCCTGATGTTACACAGCAAATAGGTAGTGAGCTGGGGACAGGATCAAAGCCTGGTCTGTTATTGCAGAGCCCATTAAGAGGCAGAGTGCAGGCTAGCCTGGGGGAGGGACAGAGGTATCCACAGGATCCTGGCCACCTGGGCTTCTTCCCCAGCAGCCAAGGAGTAGGGCTATGAGGAGGCTGTGCAGCTGCCATCTGTTCTCTTGGCTCCACTGCCTGGCAACTGCCGGCCCATGTCTGTTTCCTGCTCTGGAGGAGGACGCATTCCTCCATGGCCCATCGGGCAGGACGAGGAGCCGTGCCCTCGCCAGGGCTGTGCCACATGATGGATTCAGTGATTAGGACTTTCCGATGTGGAGGCTTGCTCAGTCATGTAGCAGACCCAGTCCCATCTGCTGTGTCTTTCTTGAAAAACCTGCTGGAAGGAAAAATCTGCATACTGTTCATGCCGGTGGGAGTATCTGCACATACACACAGGTCCAAGAGTGTACACACAGATGTGGAACTCTGTGTGTGTGCACACCACGTGCATGCCAGGGGGTGGGTGTGAACATTGGGAGTTTGAAACTACCGTGGTTCTATTCCCTTCTCAGAGATCATTTAGCAAGTAACCCATTGAAAAATAATGATGCTGCTATTTTCAAGTACCTTCCATATGCCAGTAACTGTGGTAGGTGCTTTATACACATTGGTTACTGTAGTTAATATAAATCTAACAGCTACCATGCAAGAGAAATATCTTCCTCATCCTGCAGAGGAAGAAACCAAAGCTCTCACAGCTAAATGAGCTGCCCAAGGACTTATTTTTAAGTCGTAGAGCCAAGGATTCGAGACCATGTCTCTAATTCCAAAGTGCATGATATTTAATTTCCATCTCCTCCCAAATTTTCTCAGAATGAGACTGAACCAGCTACTCCTACACTCAACAATAGGAATGATTCACATAAAACTAATGTTGAGCAAAAGAAGTCAGACACAGATATCACTGTGTGAGTCCATTTATATCAAATTCAGAAACAGACATATCTAACCTCTGCTGTTGAGAGGAGAGTGGTTACTGTCGCAGGGCAGAGGGAGTGACTGGAAGGGTTCCCTGGAGGGACTCCCCGGGAAACAGTGAAAGGTACTATATTCTTTCTTTCTTTCTTTCTTTCTTTCTTTCTTTCTTTCTTTCTTTCTTTTTTTTTTAAGATTTTTACTTATTTCTTTGACAGAGAGAGACGACAGCGAGAGAGAGAACACAAGCAGTGGGAGGGTGGGTGAGGGAGAACCAGGCTTCCCCATGAGCAGGGAGCCCGATGCGGGGCTCGATCCCAGGATCCTGGGATCATGACCTGAGCCGAAGGCAGACACCTAACCAACTGAGCCCAGTACTATTTCTTGATTTTGGTGCTGGCTACACAGATGCATTCAGTTTGTGTGAATTTATTAACTGTAGATGTGTAATTTGTGCCCTTCTCCACATGAATGTTTCACCTCAAAAAAGAAGTTCAGAAAAGTTTGCCAGGGATTGTGAGGGATTCAGAGGAAGGAAGCATCACAGAGCTTCCCTTTGGCTGTGGTCGGTGGTCAGGGTGGCGGGTGGTGTCCTGTTCTAATCAAGGGACACGGTCTCAGTCTCAGGAAGCTTCCAGGCTATGGAATAGTACTGAGGTTAGTGGACTTCAAGCTAAATGCTCCAGGGGGGGCTGGCAAAGAGGAGTGCTAGGAGCCTAGGGGAGTTACCAATGGGACTGAGTCTCAAGACCAAGACAAGGGAGAATCCTCCAGTGGTGGTCAATGGGTAGTGACCAAGAGAAGATGGTGGTCTTTGAAGCCCAACAGACCTGAGTTGACCTGGCTTCATTCTCGGCCACCTGTGGGACCTAAACAGCTATTTATCCTCTCAGAGTCTTGGATCCCTCCCCTCCCCATCCCACTGATACCAAAGACTACTCTGAGGATTAAATGGCCTGATGGAGTTGGAACTCTTGGCCCAGGGTATGATACATGGTCGGCATTTGGTAAAGGTCTCTTTGGAAGGTAGAAGAAAGATAACTCAGGAATCCGAGAATCTCCTTCAAATATCAGAGGGAGCTGGCAGGTGGAAGATGCCTCACACTTATTCTGGGTAGCTGTGGCCAGAACAAAGTGATTTATTATCCATGCAGTAGGACCTGGACATAATGGGTGGGAAGGAGTAGTCAGTGGTGGCACCTGGGGCTGACTGTGGGCTCAGCAATCAAAGTCCCAGTGGGAGAGATCCCAGAAAGGGCTCCCCCACCAAAAAAAGGAGCCAGGCTTTAGGGCAGCAGGGAGAGGTTTCCAGGTTGGCAGCCCAGCCAAAGAGCAACTTTTGGGGACAATAGTCTATTCAACGGAGGGCTCATGAAGCTGAGTGCTGTGAGTGGGAGTTCTTCCCCTAGGAAAACATTTGGAGTCTACCCCTGACATTTTTTGCCCAAAAGACAAAGACTGATAGATTTTGTTCTAAAAACCGGTAAAGGGACCAAGTTTGGCCAGACTGAGAGAGCATCAGCCCTCTAAAGACACAGCTGACAAATGAGATTCCAAAGGAAGAACTGTCTCCTAATTTGACTGCCGACTACCCCAAAAAGCTTCATTCCCCAGTGTCCCACTGAGAATTCTGTACTTTCCCTTTCATGTTCCTGTAGCATGCATGGCCCATGGGACATCCTGCCTGGAGAGCCTTGTATCAGTTATTTTTCCGTTTGTAACCTAAAATCCAAATGACAGTGGCCTAACCACAATAGCAGTTTATTTCAGTTCCATTTAATAGAAGTCCATAAAAATGTGTGCTTCAAAGGGTATCATCAAAACAATGAGGGGCGCCTGGGTGGCTTAGTGGGTTAAAGCCTCTGCCTTCGGCTTGGGTCTGATCCCAGGGTCCTTGGATGGAGTCCTGCATCGGGATCCTTGCTCGGCGGGGTCCCCTTCTCTCTCTCTGCCTGTCTCTCTGCCTACTTGTGATCTCTATCAAATAAATAAATTAAAAAAAATATTTAAAAAAAATGAAAAGACAAGAGGCACCTGGGTGGCTCAGTCAGTTAAGCGTCTGCCTTCGGCTCAGGTCATGATACGGGGATCCTGGGATCAAGTCCCCTGTGGGGCTCCCTGCTCACTGGAGAGTCTGCTTCTCCCTTTCCCTCTGCCCCTCCCCTCTGCTTGTGCTCTCTCTCAAATAAATAAATAAAATCTTTAAAATTAAAAAAAAAAAAAAAGAAATGTGGGGTGCCTGGGTGGCTCAGTGGGTTAAAGCCTCTGCCTTCGGCTCAGGTCATGATCTCAGGATCCTGGGATCGAGCCCCACATCATCAGGCTCTCTGCTCAGCAGGGAGCCTGCTTCCTCCTCTCTCTCTCTCTCTGCCTGCCTCTCTGCCTACTTGTGATCTCTGTCTGTCAAATAAATAAGTAAAATCTTAAAAAAAAAAAGAAAGAAAGAAAGAAAGAAAGAAATGAAAAGACAAGCCACAGACTGATAGAAAATATTTGCAAATCATACATTTAACAAAGGATTGGTATCCCAAATATAGGAATAACTCCTGAAATGCAATAATAAAAAGACAGGGGCACCTGGGTGGCTCAGTCAGTTAAGTGTTTGCCTTCTGCTCAGGTTGTGATCCCACCGTCCTGGGATCCAGCCCCACATCAGGGCTCTCTGCTCAGCAGGGAGCCTGCTTCTCCCTCTGCCTCTGCCTGCCGCTCTGCCCACTTGTGCTCTCTCTCTCTGTGTCAAATAAATAAACAAAATCTTTAAAAAAATAAAAAAGAATAAAAAACAGCGAAAAGACAAACAATCCAGTTTGAAAATGGACAAAAGATTTGAAATACACATCTCACCAAAGAAGATATCTGAATCGTCATTAGGGAAATGCAAATCAAAACCACAATAAGACACCACTATTTATATACACTAAGACTATCACCAAAAAGACAGACAAATAACAGGTCTCGGTGAGGATGTGGGAAAACCAGCCCCGTACGCATGGCTGGCAGGAATGTAAAATGGCGCTGCCACTCTGGAAAGTGGTTTAGACTCACAGCAAGTTTACTGTACAACCCAGCAATTCCACATCTAGGTTTCTACCCACCATGAGAAATGAAAATATTTGTATGTCTGCAGAGAGACTTGTAGAAAAATGCTCATAGCAACATTATTCGTAATAGCTCAAAAGTGGAAACATCCCAAATATTCATTAACTAATGAACGGTATACCCACACATGGGAATTCTATTCAGCCATAAGAGGAAAGAAGCACTGTTTACATGCTCCAACATGAATGAACTTCAAAAACATCATGCCCAGTGAAAGATGCAAAAGTCCATACATTCTATGACTCCTTTCATAGGAGAAGAATAATCCATAGAGGCAGAAAGCAGAATCATGGTTGCGGGGGGCAGGGTGAGACTAAGGGTGGGTGGGCACAGAGCTTATGGTGAGGGTCGTACTGTTCTGTAACTTTATTGAGGTACTCCTGTTGTTCCCTACTTTTTGTGTGTTTTTACGGAGCTATTACATACACCAAAGAAAGTGTGCAGACCTCACATGTACAGTCTAATTAACACACGCACACACACACACACACACACCCCCCTGGGTCAGCACCACTCAGAATAAGATCGCGAACATCTCTGGCACCCCGGAACGCCCCTCCTAACCAGTGCCCCACAAAAGTGGCCACCATTCTGACTTCTGTCACCGAGCAACGAGCAACGTAACCGGGTCCCTAGTGTAGAGCAGGCCCTTGGTGGGGGGTCTCACACCATTTTCTGTCCTCACAGGGCTCTTACTCTTTGCCCTGGGCTCCTTGGCTACTCACGGTCTTATTTCAACCCTCCACCCCACTCAGATACCACCCCTGTTTCTTCATCCCCTTCCAAGTGCCGCTAACATACCATGACAGTGTTGATTTTTACGGAAGATTGTGAGTCAGTTGGGAGTCATGACAACTCAGGGCAGAAAATAACCTAAAGCTCTTTGGGAGGGCATCACAAGCTCTGGAATTGATACTGGCGATTCTCGGACATCGGGTAGGTCCCTCCTGGGTCCCCTGTCCACCATAAGACTGCCCACTCCGCTGTTCCCAGAAAAGATCCCAAGCCCCAAACCCTCCCTGGGACAAGGAAGTCATATACATGGTAAAGCGGGTTCGGGTATAAGGAAGGACTGCGAGAACCCTAGTCCACCGGCCCCACGAACAACGACAGTAGCATTCAGCTCCCACCTCAGGTCGATAAGGCAGCAGGAGTGGTTTTTTGTTGTTGTTTAGATTTTTATCTATTTATTTGACAGAGAGAGATCACAAGTAGGCAGAGAGGCAGGTGGGGGGGTGGGGAAGCAGGCTCCCTGCTGAGCAGAGAGCCCGAAGTGGGGCTCAATTCCAGGACCCTGAGATCATGACCTGAGCTGAAGGCAGAAGCTTAACCCATGGAGCCACCCAGGCACCCAGGAGTGTGCTTTCAATAATAGTGGACTGCATTGAGGCACTGTGCACGCTTTGGCTTCAGAGCCTCTAACCTTTCTCTCCTTCCCTCTTTCTGGGCCTCCTACTCCCCCCACTTTGTTATGCAAAGCAGTTGAGTTCCATTAAACTCCAGCTCCCCAAGAGGTCTGGGCCCATAGCACCTCCCCTTTCCCACCAAAATCACCTACCAAGACTCATCAATTGAGCCCTCTTCCCAAACAAAAGAACCCCCTACTTACACAGCAGAAGAGAATATAGCAGCTTTTTGAAAATAGCACTTTTGTTTTCCCTGCTGTAGTCTCATTTGAAAGGTGAAGAAACCGAGGAGCGTTTAGGTGGCTCAGGGGGTTGAGCCATGCCTTGGGTTCAGGTCATAATCTTGGGGTCCTAGGATCAAGACCCACATAGGGCTCCTTGCACAACAGGGAGTCTGATTCTCTCTTTCTCTCTCTCTCTCTCTCGCTCTCTCTCGCTCTTAAATAAGTAAGTAAGAATCTTAAAAATATATATGTATATATATAAAGATGATGAAACTGAGACCCAAGAGAAGTTAAATAACTTGCCCTGATCAAAAAAGGCTTTCTGAGCACCTGGGTGGCTCAGTGGGTTAAAGCCCCTGCCTTCGGCTCAGGTCATGATTCCAGGGTCCTGGGATCCAGCCCCGCATCTGCATCTGCTCAGCAGGGAGCCTGCTTCCCTCTCTCTCTCTCTCTCTCTCTCTCTCTCTGCCTGCCTCTCTGCCTACTTGTGCTCTCTGTCCAAAAAAAAAAACAAAAAACTTTTTAAAAAAAAGGCTTTCTGCCTTCCGCTCAGGTCATGATCCCTACATCGGGCTCTCTGCTCAGCTGGGAGCCTGCTTCCCCCTCTCTCTCTGCCTGCCTCTCTGCCTACTTGTGATCTCTGTCTGTCAAATAAATAAATAAATAAATAAAATCTTAAAAAAACAAAAACAAAAACAAAAAAGGCTTAAGGAGCGAAACCGGACATCGACCCAGACTCCAAAGTCCACGAAGCTGGCTTGTCCGTTTTCATATCCCTAGAACTTGGAAACCATTGGGGCTCAGTTAATGCATGCTGTAGTTGAGTCAAATTAAAGGAGGGGTTTGCAGAAGGAAGGCATCCTAGGCCTGTGAGAGAAACTGGAGAGGAGAAAAGACAAATTCTTCTTTTCTTTTCATTTTTTTTAAAAGATTGTATTTATTTATTAGAGAGAGACACAGCTAGAGAGGGAACACAAGCAGGGGGAGTGGGAGAGGGAGAAGCAGGGGGAGTGGGAGAGGGGGAAGCAGGATTCCTGCTGAGCTGGGAGCCTGATGCTGGGGCTCCATCCCAGGACCCCAGGATCATGACCTGAGTGGAAGGCAGACGCTTAAAACTGAGCCACCCAGGCACCTAGAAAGGACAAATTGTTTAAAGGAGTTCGTGGAGAGCAGTGAAGTCAGAAGCGGCCCGGGCCCTTCCCCTTGCTTCCCTGCTTCCGGGAGTGAGCTGCCCCCTCATGGCTTCTTGGCTTCTTGCTTCCTGCCCAGCCTTTCAGGGAGACTGGTGCTCCTGGGCAAAAGCCACTGCCATCATTCATCAAGGCCTGGCAGTCTGAGGAAGCTCAGGGCCTATCCTGGAGGACACTTTCAATCAACTTTGGTTCAATTTATTCCCTCCAAATGACTCTGAAATGTAAATAAAATTAAATTAATGCTACTGTATTTGTCTCTGGTTAGGGCCATAATGGGCTGCATTAATCCTGCCCTTGAGATCAGTTGTAGAGAGAGAAGCCCAGACAGTAGCAGTATGGCCAGCCTTGGGCCCCCCTCCCCCGCACCCCCCATCTCCTGCTCTGGAAAGACAGGCTGCACTGTCCAGATTTCATCTTCCTTGGGGGGGGGGGGTGGAGAATCATGGATGTCCCTTCTACTCTTTATTCTTCCACCTGACCAAGCCAACCTGGACCACCTAATTGTTGTCCATAGAAGGCCCCATTTCTACTGCCCCCATCACTCTCAAATTTAGGAGCTGCAGAACAGGGTGGAATGGCTTTTTCTTTGCCCACCAAGTCAAGGGCCACAAATGGTTCCCTCACCAGGACTCGATCCCTGGGTCCACTCACCCTTCCACAGAAAGGACTCCATTGCCCCAGAGCAGGGTTTCTCAACCTCAACATTATTATCATTCTGGGCCAGATAATTCTTTATTGTGGGGGACTAGTTCTATTGGAAAATTGCCTCTTATTTGGAATAATAATTTTAAAAAATATTTTATTTATTTATTTGACAGAGATAGAGCAAGAGAGGGAATACAAGGGGGAGGGTTGTGGGAGAGGGAGAAGCAGGCCTCTCGCTGAGCAGGGAGCTCCATGCGGGACCCTGGGATCATGACCCCAGCCAAAGGCAGATGCTTAATGACTGAGCCACCCAGGTGCCCCTGTAGGGTGTTTAATGGCAAACCTGGTGTCCCCCACCAGATGGTAGTAGCATCCATGACCCCAGTTGTGTTAACCAGAAATGTCACCAGATGTCCTCAAATGGCCCCAGTTGAAGGAATATCACTTGCAGTTGGGAAGCTCTGCTCTAGAGGAGGGGAGTGGGCGACCAGAGAAAGGGGGAAGTCTGAGGGAGGAGTGGACTGCTAAGTCCCCTGACACATGTGTCTGTCACTCTCTGCCAATCTCACCTACTCTACTTCTCAATATAGTGTCTTCTTTTTTTTTTTTTTAAAGATTTTATTTATTTATTTGTGAGAGAGGGATAGCAAGAGAGTACAAGCAGGGGAAATGGAGGAAAGAGTGGGAGAAGCAGTATGTTTCTTAAAACATACTAACATTGTTCTAACATGAATAATGAATAACCATTCAACATTTGGATTAAACACCAGGAATCCTGACCTCTTTTATCTGTAAGCCTCTCTCCACCCTCTCCCACTCCAGTCCCCCAGTTTACCCAGCCCAGCCACAAACCAAGAAAGAGGCTTTCCTTTAGGATTTCTCTTTTTGTAAAGATGCCCCCAAGTGAAATGTGCTCAGTAGATTGGGATTCTCCTAGGAGCGACAAATTTCTTGCCTAGAAAAGATTCCCTAAAGACGGAAATTCCAAATAAATGGTAATTTTCCAATAGAACTAGGCCCCCAGCACTTTTTGCAGAATGGGCTATCAAAATTCTTTATTATCTTACTAGCACTCAATGGTCATAGCCCCCAGGTAGGGTGGGGGCTAGGTCAAGGCCCTCCCCAGGCACTATCCCTTGGGCCTGAGTCAGGAGAAAGCCCACAACCGAGGAGAGCTTTATCTTTGAGCATTCAGAAGTTCTGATAGCAAAGGCAATAGTAATGAATTTGCTCTGGGAGAGGGGGTGGGGGAGGGGGCAGGTCCCCCTCCAATCCCGCCTTCTACCTCTCCCTTAAGCTATTTCAATTCACAGAACCAAACTGTGGGGAAACAATCTGGGATTTTAACTCTACTTATAAATCTCTTAAAGCTTTTCTGTGGTCCTGAAGAAGATCTCGCCCGAGCATTCCAGCTTACACAGGAAAAAAAAAAAAAATCAAAGAAAATCACTTATAATCGCAGGACAAAGACTGAGCCCAGAAGTCCAAGAGCCTGAGAGGCTCCCCACCTCCCTACTAGATTCATTATCATAAAAAGAATTGAAATCCCAGCTCCCATCCTTGGATTTCATCATAATCTGATTTCTGTATATGAGCCTGCTGTATTTCTATCTCCTGCCAAAGTCTGTTCCTGGCAGAATTTCTGATTTCTGTAGTCCAAAAGTGCATTCGTAATCTGGAGAATGTCCATCATCCAGCTTTATGTTCATAGGATGTTTATTTGACTCAAGGCTGTTAGGTTCACTAAGTTATCAAAATGTGCTGGACCCAAATGCATTTGTGCTAAGTCTTTGGGTTTATTTGATTTTTTTCCTGCTAATTCTGCCATGTGAGGAGACCCTAATGCTGAGGATAAAGAATCCATTGACCAGACAGAAGGGTGAGCCCCTCGTTTGTCTTTGCACTGGTCCATCAGCATGGCAGTGACTTCCATATATAGGCTCTGGCCCCTCTAGGTGCACAGAAGAGCCACCTCGATCTCTCCATCCTGGTAGATACTGGGCACCGTCCTCTTGAGGACGGGTAGAAAGTGATGGGTTTACAGTGCAGTGAGAGGGACTAGGGCCGTTCTGGCTCCTCCAGCTCCCCTATGGAGTTCCTCTTTGGATCAGACTCATGGCTCCCCTGGGCCTCTGACTATGTGCTCCTTCTGGCTACAGCCTCCTTGGGCTGTTCCTGAATCCCAGCTCTGGATAGAGCCTCATCTTTGGGGACCAGGGGCTGGGCCTGGCATACTTGGGAACCTCACCTGTGTCTTTCTATCAAGTTCTAAGACGTGGCTGGAAATAGACGTGAACTGCAAGGAATCCAGATCATTTTCCAGATCCTTCCTGGAGAGCTGAGGCTAAATCCATGCCTCTTTCCCCTCCAAAGCCCATTCAGGACACAGAGAATTAAGGGAGATTCTGCCCAGCAGAACACTGCCTTGGACCCTGTCTCCCCCAACTCCAGGCATCCAGGTCCCCCAGCCTCCTCTCCAACAGCTGCCTCCAGAAGGAGGCATTAGCCCTCTCCCGATGGCACAGCACTTGGTTCACAATGCCAGTTCCCCTTCCCGACTTTGATAGATGATGCGCGATTGGAGTAAGAAGTGTGTGTGCACGAGAGTGTGTACTAAGTAGATGGGGGGTGGGAGGAAGGCAGGCAGATGCAGAAATACAGGTCAGGACCAGGAGGCGGAAGGGGAGGCCCAAATAACAAAAGTTGACCAAGAAACAAAGACAGAGAGGAGTTGGAAGGGGAGGAGAATCAAAATGGGGCCAACAGAAACCATGAGTTGATCCAGAGGAGCCCTGTGCTTTAGTTTCATCATCCATAAAATGGGAGCGATAATAGTATGGCTGCCTTATGGTGCTATTGTGAGGATCCAGTGAGAGAATATACCTAAAGTGCTTAGAATGGAGCCTGAATGTTTTATATAACATCAATTGTATGAAGTAGGAGATAAGGCTGAACAAATGGTTCAGATTCAGTGCTGCAGGGACTTGAATGCTAGGCTAGAGTTACGTTCTGAAATAAATGGGGAACCATGGATGATGTTAGAGAAAGAGCATGGCATTGGCTTTTATTTTTTTTTAATTTTTTAATTTTTTTTAAAAGATTTTATTTATTTACTTGACAGACAGAGATTACAAGTAGGCAAGAGAGGCAGGCAGGGAGAGAGAGGAGGAAGCAGGCTCTCCGAGGAGCAGAGAGCCCAATGTGGGGCTCAATCCCAGGGCCCTGGGATCATGACCTGAGCTGAAAGCAGAGGCTTTAACTCACTGAGCCACCCAGGCGCCCCGGCACTGGCTTTTAAAGGACTGTGAAGGACAAGGTAGAATCTTAAGTTCTTTTCCATCATTTGCATGTTCATGAAGATGAGTTTCAAATAATTCAGGTTTGATAGCAGAGAAAAAAAAGAGAAGGCATAAAGGTTTGGGATAATTTGGCCTAGGGACAATGGGCACTGATTTGAGAACTGATACAGACTCCCAGCAGCCAGGCCAGGCTCTTTTCTGTACTTGAGCCTGGGCTGGGAGCCAAACAGAGAATGGTACACACCCAAGTCATGCTGTGTGTGTGGGCGTGTGTGCATAAGCATGTGGGCCAAGGCTCAAATGCACAAGGCAAGACACAGAGTAGAATCTCCACAGCATTGTCGGGGTGAGGAGATAAAGGGCCATGGTTACAAAGGCATAATCTGACCCAGTGCTGCCTGGATTCAACCCCTGGTTTCTGGATTTGTAACCTTGACTGAATGAATAAAGCACTCTGAACCTCAGTGTCCTCCTCTGCAAAGTGGGTGTGATGATCATACCTACCCTGGGGCTGTTTTGAAGAATAAATGAGTTAAGGGGCACCTGGGTGGCTGGGTGGCTAGTCAGTTGAACTTCTGACACTTGATTTTCACTCAGATCATGATCTCAGGGCCATGAAATGGAGCCCCACAATGGACTCCGTGCTGGATGTAGAGTCTGCTTAAGATTCTCTCTCCCCGGGGCCCCTGGGTGGCTCAGTGGGTTAAAGCCTCTGCTTTCGGCTCAGGTCATGATCTTGGGGTCCTGGGATCGAGCCCCGCATAGGGCTCAGCAGGGAGCCTGCTTCCTCCTCTCTCTCTCTCTGCCTGCTTGTGATCTGTCAAATAAATAAATGAAATCTTAAAAAAAAAAAAAAAAGATTCTCTCTCCCGGGACGCCTGGGTGGCTCAGTTGGTTAAGCAGCTGCCTTCGGCTCAGGTCATGATCCCAGCGTCCTGGGATGGAGCCCCTGGCTCTACACTCAGTGGGGAGTCAGCTTGGGGATTCTCTCTCAGGCTGGCTGCTTGCCTGCCTGCCTGCCTTCCTTCCTTCCTTTCTTTCTTTCTAAGATTTTTAATTTGACACAAAGAGAAAAAGAGGGAGAGAGCAAGCACAAGCAGGGGCAGCAGCAGGCAGGGGAGAAGCAGGCTCCCTGCTGAGTAAGTCGCTGGATGAGGGGCTCCATCCCAGGACCCTGGGATCATGACCTGAGCCCAAGAGATCTGCTTGACCGACTGAGCCACCCTGGCACCCCTCTCTCAGGAATTCTGCCCCCCTCACCCCTGTTCTAGCACTGGCTTGTTCATACACACACACACATTCTTTCTCTTTCTCTCTCTGTAATAAATAAATCCTAAAAAAAAAAAAAAAAAAAAAGGAAAAGAAATTAGGGGAGAGCATCTGAGTCAGACCTGACTTGAGGCCGGTCCTATGATCTAGGCTCATTTGTGGCACAGACCTTGCATGTGGGGGCCCAGCTGTGATGGTACCTTGGATTTCATAAGACACTCTTCTGTCTTTATAATAATACATTTCTCCTTTCTCCCTTAGATTAGTTTTTGTTGCTTGCAACCAGAGTACTACAAACACAGTCTTACATATGTATATGATCTTATTCTCTGTGTATGGGAATACTATGTATATGTTCCCCTGCCCCCACATATACTCTCCCCTTTCAGTCACCTGGCACTGATCAAGGTCAAGCAAGTACTCTAGCCCCTGTGGCCAAAAAAGAGACAGCTTATGGCAGGCAAGGCCTTCATCTCTTGCAGCTGCTTCCTCCCACTTGGGCTCCAGTCCTAATGGCTTCCGGAAGTTCCATAAATACAGCTCACGCAGCCACGCCCCCATGCCTTTACACATTTGGTGTCCTCTAGCAGGATGCCTTTCCTTCTGCCTGACTTCTCCTCCATTTTGAGATTCAGCTCCAGCACCGTTTCCTCCACGAAGCCTCTCCTGGTCCTATCCCTTCCACCAGTCTGCACCCTACCTCCTCTTCTATCTGGCACTCCTCTTCTGTGCTTTGATGATAATTCCACCAAGGGAGCACTGGCAACCATGTCTGTTTACCTTCTGACTTCTATGGACTGGGAGAGTCCTTGAGGATAGTGACTGCTGCTTTTATTTCTAAATTGCCAGGGCTAAGTGAAGGGGATGCTCAGGACTGACCTGAATATAGTCATTGGGGTGGGGTATGTGGGCAGATTTTATGAGTGTTTACTATGCATGCTAGGCTCTTTTTGTATGTCACCCTCCTTAATTTTTCTCAGAGCAGCCTTCAAGGCATGCATCATTATCTCCATTTTACAGATGAGGGAACTGAGGCTTAGAGGGTATATTAGTTAGGAATATGCTCTATTGTGAGTAAGAAAGACTCTTAGGAGGGTTTACTTCTTACTTACAAGGAAGTCCAGAAGTGAGTGGTCCAGGCTGGTCGGGCAGCTCGGCTGCATCACATCCTCAGGGCTTACTGCTCTGCCTTTCCTAGAGTGTAGCCCTTGTTATCATGGCCCAAAATGGTGGGTAGAGCTCCAGCCATCACATCTTTGTTCCAGGTAGAAGATGGATGAAAGGAGAATGAAGAAGAGGGCAAAGGATGCTTGATTTTGAAGGAAGCTTCCCCAGGCTGCCACATGACATTTCTGCTTATATCTAGAATGTGGTCACATGGCCATTTAGGTAAAAGGGAGACTGGGAAATGTCTTCTGGGTGGCCATGTGCTGAGCTAAAATTTGGAGGTTCTATTGCTGCAGGAGAAGAGAAGCAACAGTAGCAGTCTTTGAAGCAGGAAGGTTAAGTAATCCACCCAATGTCACACAGTAAAGAAACTGCCAGAGCTGAAACTCGAGCTTATCTCCATAAACACCGGAGCCAGTATTCCCCGTGGAAGGTCATGCTGTTTCCTATAGTCAGGAGCACAGGGCAAGGTGTTTGCAAAATTTTAAAGGAGTGAAGCATGGTAGGGGTTGGTGGTGATAAGCAGAGTTCTGCGATCTGGGACACTGGGTGGCTCAGTTGGTTAAGCGTCTGCCTTCAGGTCAGGTCATGATCCCAGGGTCCTGGAATCAAGTCCCACATCAGACTTCTTGCTCAGTGGGAGTCTGCTTCTCCTTCTGGCTCTGTCTGCTGCTCCCCTGCTTGTGTGTACACTCTCTCTCTCTGACAAATGAATAAATAATATTATAAAAAAGGAGAGTTCTGAAGTCAATAACAATACAAACGTGCATTAAAACATAATTCTTGGGGTGCCTTGGTGGCTCAGTGGGTTAGGCCTCTGCCTTCAGCTCAGGTCATGATCTCAGGGTCCTGGGATTGAGCCCTACTTCGGGCTCTCTGCTCAGTGGGGAGCCTGCTTCCCCCACCCTCTCTCTGCCTACTTGTAATCTCTCTCCCTCTGTCAAATAATAAATAAAATCTTAAAAAAAAAAAAAAAAACCCACCAAAATTCTGGGTCATCCTCCCAGGGATGGACAACCTCTATGGAGGGGCTGGCAAATACCTGTGATGCCACTGGCCAGAGTGACCTCTCAGAGAAGGAGGTTGAGCCAAGGTTCCTGCAAAGGCTGTGGCGGAGTGGGGGGTGGGGGTGTCACTTCCCTGGTGATAGTCCCAAGGGCCAGAGTCTTCTAGCCAGAGCCCAGCCTGGGTGCCAGGGAGGACCCAGGAGAGGCAAGATTTCCTCACAACAGTCTTAAGCAGCCCCAGGTGGCCTAGTGCTGGGTCATGGAGAGACAGTACCAGCTACTGATAGGAAATTGCTGGATTTCACTCCTACTTTGAAGTCTGAATCACTTCCCTAGTAAAGGTTTGCAGGCTTAAGCCCTCTGGGATTGGATTTTGTTCTGTTCTCCCGGGGGGACCCTCCAGGCAAAGTGAGGCCCTGGAGCACCAACAGGGATGAGCAAGAGGGGTGGGGGGGGAGGACAGGGCTTCAGCCAGTGGAAGCCAGGGTGTTCTCTGCCTACGCAGGCAGCCATGGGGAGAGCGGGAGCTAGCTGGGGAACCGCTGGATGGTGCCACTGGGCTCCAGCACTTGCAACCTTGTTCAAGTTCTCCGAACACCCTATCCCTCCAAAAACACTGATAGTACTATTTTAGCCATGAATAACTAGGGCAAGTCACTTCATACTGCTGAGCCTCAGTATCCTCATCTGTGTAATGGGCAAAAATAGTATTTTGAGGTCAGCATAAAGGTTATCTACAGTGTATATTGACAGGGATAGAGCATGAGGGAGCCTTCTGGAGCACGAGAAGAATGCTCTGTATCTCGATCTGGGTGGTTACAGGGGAGAAGACTTAGAGATTCATCAGGCTGTATGCGCACTTAGGGTTAGGGCACTTTATTGCATATAAGCGGTAGCTCAGTATAAAAGTAAAGGATCAGAGAAAAAAAAAGTAAAGGATCAGAAAAGATGTCCCTCCTCCTCAAGTCTAGCCTACAGGGTAGTTGTGAGGATTCACAGAGATGCTGAGAGCAAAGCATTTTGCACATTCTGCCTGGCACTATCATGTTCTCTCATTCCCTATGTGCACCCCAATGGATCCGTGAGACTTAACCTCAAGGAACGCAGTTTCCCAGAGTCAGTCTGGGGACCAAGACTGGGAGTATGATTAACTACATAAATCAACAAGGAAGACTTCTCTGACTTACACAACCTGAGGCACAAACCCATGTAACAAATGAGACATCCTAGTTTTAGGCAGGAGAGGTACAATCCTGCCCATTTGGGAGTTAGCTGAGGCACAGAGGGAGGAAGTCACTTGCCCAGGGTGGCCAGTATGTAGGATGCCCAGTAAAGACTAGCACCCAGGCCCCTGACTCCCAGTCCAGTGCTCGTGCTGGCGCTGGAATCGCCCAGATGGCCCGATCCTCATGCCTGGCTCCCCCTCGCCCCCCTGTGGCCAGCCTGGGAACACTCGTGTTGCGAGGCTGCCAAGAAATGCCTGAGCGCAGATGGGTGAGGCAGCAGCCCTCCTCCCTAGAACCCTCTGCACTCCGACAGCTCAGCCATGAGTCATCCCAAAGGATGAATGAGAAAGAGAACATTCCCCACCTCCCCGACGTGGGGGCAGGAATCCCTGACTGGCTTCCCTGCCTCGCTGCACATTCTTGGCAAACTTGCTTGCAGGGACCCGGGGTTATAGAGGGACAGAGCTGGCAGTTTTATCTCCCAGGTGCCCCCGGCTGACCTCTTGACCCAGCCAACTGTATGCTGAGCCCCCCCAATCCCCCATATATAACATGTCCCTGTGAGAGCTCCATCCATTGCCCATATGTTGGTTTCCTTGTGGTTCCCCTGATCCCAATGCCTTTTTCTCTTCTCCATAGCCCCCTTCTGCAGGCTTCCTGACATGTACTCTCTAACCCAACCTTATTATCTGCTGGGCCAAGAAACTCTTCCTGGCTAAGGTGAGAGCCTGCCAGGGACACCCACCAACCTTGTGGTCCTACCCAGCCAGTTTCTCCGTTCCAATAAATCCCACTGGCAGCTAGTCTAAAACAAGGCTTAAAAGCAATTTTAATGTAAGTGCCTGGGCCTATTTGTTTGCTCCTCCATTCAGTCATTCCATAAGCATTTATTGAGTGCCAACAGTATGCTAGGTATTACGCTGGATCCTGAGAATACAGAGACATAAAGCATGACCCAAGGTCCCTAATTTGGCATTCAAAAATGTTCCTTTCCGGGACGTCTGGGTGGCTCAGTTGGTTGGACGACTGCCTTCGGCTCAGGTCATGATCCCGGAGACCCAGGATCGAGTCCCGCATCAGGCTCCCAGCTCCACGGGGAGTCTGCTTCTCCCTCTGACCTTCTCCTCGCTCATGCTCTCTCACTGCCTCTCTCTCAAATAAAGAAATAAAATCTTAAAAAAAAAAAAAAATGTTCCTTTCCACTCTTCTCCCTTCCCTTTAAGAGCTCTGATTCTAATTTTTTTTTCCTGCTTACAAGCTGTGTGACCTTGAGCAGAAGGTAAACAAGAAAAAAAATCATTATTATAAATGCCAAGTACTATGCTAGGTGATTTACATCTTTTATTTAATTGACCTGACAACCCTCTGAGGTAAATATTATTATTTCTATTTTTCCAGGCAAGAAAATGGCGGCTCAGAGAACTTAAATAAAGTTGTCCAAGACCACACAGTTAGCTGTTGGCAGAGTCAACTTTTGAACCCAGGTCACTTAGCCTCCCCAGATCTCTGTTTCCTCATCTGTGAAATAGCATCTGTGCCAAAAAAATCTATGCGAGACATACCCAAGCAGGTTTTAAGAATCTTTTCTGCTTTTCTTGCTGCTAGGTAATGGGTACGGACCTCGGCCAGGGTCTCCGCTGTGCCAGGGACAGCATGAAGACTCAGGGCTATAGCTGGAGGCTTATGGGGTCTGCCCAGGGGGTCCTGAGGCTGCCCTCTCCTCAGACACATCCACAGTGCCGAGCTCCAATAATCTCATCCCGGCAGGGCACAGCTCAGTGGGAAGAAGTGGAAAGTGGTATGTTGTTGCTTATTTTAAAAGTCAAGTGTGTGTCTCAAAATCACGTTAATGGATTCATCAACAGACAAGCACGAGGGTGTTGGAAGCAGCTTCATTCATAATAGCCCATGGCTGAAAACAACATAAATATCCACCAGTGTGAAGTTGAATAAATCATGATTACATATATCTTATGTATATTTTTGTGTATGTAATAAAATACTACTCAGGACTGAAAAAGAATTCCTATAGCCACATGCAACAACAGGGATGTATCTCACAGGCACAATGTTGAGTGTGAGAAGCCAGGCAGCAAAAGCATCACATACTGTGTGATTCAACTTATATAAAGTTCAATAAGAGGCAAAATTAACTTATGGCAGTGGGAATCACAGTAGCCGTTACATTTGGAGGGGTGTTGCCTGGGAGGGGGCATACACTCCATGAGGGGCTGGAAATATGGGAATAGTCTGTGTTCTGATGTAGGTGGTGGTTACATGAGTGTATATGTATGTAAAGATTCATTGAGCTGTGTGCTTAAGATTCATGCCCTTTGCTGCATATGTGTTATATCTCAATTTAAAACAATAATTTTAATGTTTATCCATCACTCTACCAAATTGCCTCTGCACACGCTGCTCCTGATGGCCACCTGAAGCAGAATGGATACATGGAAGCTTTGCCCAATAGAGGGGTGGGGGGTGCCTAAGCAGGTGGCAAAAATCCAGGGCTCTCCCAGAGGAGAGGGCAGGAGAGGCCCCCACAGTTCTCAGTTTCCTGTCTGTTGCTCTAGGAGCAGGTGGGTGCCTCCTTCCCTTAGCCATCCCCCCTCCAAGGGATAACATTGGGGTTGTACCCTGGGGCTCTTTCCTGACACTCCGTGCAAAACAAACAGCATCAACAATTGGCAGATTCCAATAAAGATCTGCCATATTCTGTTTAAGAAGAGAGAGAAAAGCCCTTGCAGGCACTTTACCTTGTCCAAATCTCCAGGGTTTATTGGATTTTACTGCTAAGGGAAGAAGCCCCAAGAATCGAGCAGCTTGTGGAAGGTCCCCTGTTGAGTTAATGGGGAGTTGGCTCGAAGCCCAGCATCTTCCGTGCCAGTGAGGGTGCCCGATGGCCAGAGTAGGATGCTCCAGGAAGTAGGACTTGCTCCAGGGGGTCTCTCAGGGCAAGGTGGGCAATGGCCCCTCATCGAGGGAACTGTATGTGAGAAGGAGGAGCATGTGGTGACTGGGCTGGTGTGGAGGAGTCCTTGGACAACTCTGACTTTCCTTTCAGCCCACCTCAAGGGAGAAAAGAGCTGGAAGCTTTCCTGCTTTTCTGTCTTGGTGACTCCCCCTTCCCCTTCCCTGCTGCCATCCTCCTAGGCCTCTGCCTGCTACCACTGCTAGTTCTGAACCCTTTCAGTTCAAGTTGTGATACAGTTTTTGCTTTCAGAGCATTTGCCTGTTGAGAGGGCTGAGATTGGAAGCTAGGGCAGGAGAGACCAGGCCTGGGAGGCAGCCCTGTGCAGAGAAGAGGGCCTGGGAGAGTGGGGTTGCTCATACCGTTGGCTGTTATGCCAGGAAGTGGTTGCTGGCTGATCCCATTCATGGAGAAACAACACCTGTGGTTCATCTGCTGCATGGGGAAAAGGGTGAATAGACACAAAACCTGCCCTCCAGCCCGCCCGGAAGGACAGAAAAACAGCTCAGCCTTTCCTTCTAGAAAGTTCTTTCTACTGTCTAACTTCTATCCTTCCTATTAGAGTTTATTCTCCACCCTTTTCTTCTATCTTCAGAGGAAATGGAGAGCCCAGAGGAAGTCAGGGAGCAAAGAGACACTCCCTCCAAACCCCACCTCCTTGCCTGCTCCCTGAGCTCCTGGGAATTTCTCCTAGACCCTCCCTTGCCTAGGGAAGACCCACCTGTTAGCTGTCCACATCAACCCCTCTGGGTCTGAGATGGCCCCAGGTGACTGAGATGGCAGGCCCAGGGTCCAGGCATCCCAGGAGGCATTGCTGACAGTGGCAAGTTGCTCCCACCAAACCCACACATCCCACACTCCAGGGCTTCTGGGCCATCCATTTAATTATCACATATTTCCCAGTTAGTTTTAATCTTATTTTTAATGACTAGGTCCCCAAATCCCAAAGCCACAAACACGTTCCACTCCTAACCCCCACCACTTAGTTCTCAGAGACAACCCACTTCATCTGTTTCTGGAGTTTCCTTCTAAGATATATATAGACCCATAAATACACATATGGTCTCTTTTCCTACGTTTTACACAAACATATACTGTCTTGAGCTTATAACAGTACCTTGGAGGTGGTTCCACATGAATACCTATCACGTTTTCTTCATGTTTATACAGCTGCATAGTATTCCCTTGTACAAATTATAACATATATCCAAAGCACCCACTTAGCACTGAGTACCACACTAGGCAGTACCTTCTTCTTCTTCTTCCTTCTCCTTCTCCTTCTTCTTCTTTTATTTGAGATAGAGAGAGAGCGAGCACAAGTGGGGAGGAAGATCCGAGTAAGAGGGAGAAGCAGACTCTCTGCTGAGCAGGAAGCCTGATGCAGGGCTTAATCCCAGGACCCTGAGATCATGATCTGAGTGGAAGGTAGATGCTTAACCAACTGAGCCCCCCAGGAGCCCCTAGGCGGTGCCTTCTAATAGTGAGTAAGTCAATCAAAAGGTTCCTACCCTCGGGACGCCTGGGTGGCTCAGTTGGTTAAGCAGCTGCCTTCGGCTTGGGTCATGATCCCGGGGTCCTGGGGATCGAGTCCCACATCAGGCTCCTTGCTCGGCAGGGAGCCTGCTTCTCCCTCTGCCTCAGCCTGCCTGTGCTTGCTCTCTCTGTCTCTCTCTCTGACAAATAAATAAAATCTTAAAAAAAAAAAAAAAAGGTTCCTACCCTCATGGGGTTCAGAGTTATGGTGAGTTGAAGATAAGGACATAGGCAAGTACCTTTGTTGTGTAAGAAGTTTTGTAATGGGGGTGGCGGTGGGGGGGGGCGGTGGGGGACGGTGTTTTGAAATAGAAAGCTAAGGGCATGGCAGAAAAGGTTACGGAAGGAAGCCATGTCCATAGTAAGGTAAAGTGGGGATCGAGTAGGGAAGGAAGACAATTTTAAGCTGAGGGGACAATGTGTGTATGGGAGAAGACATTCTGGGCACTTCGTGATTCCTTTTGAGGGTGGGGTGGGAAAGACACTGGTGAAGTCAGAGAGGGGGCTTGCCTTGTCAGCCATGGAGGAGCAAAGGACTTTGGACTTGGGGGCACCTGGGTGGCTCAGTCAGTTAAGTGTCTGCCTTCAGCTCAGGTCATGATCCCAGAGTCTTGGGCTCAAGCCCCACATCAGGCTCCCTGCTTGGTGGGAAGCCTACTTCTCTCTCTGCCCCTCACCTGACCTGTGGACTTGTGCTCTTGCTCTCTCTCTTTCTCTCTCGGGCACGCAAATAAATAAGTAAGATCTTAAAAGAAAAAGAAAAAAGGACTTTGGACTTGACCTGTGTTGTGGGGAGCATGGAAGGGATTCAGGCGGGACTGACGTGATTGAGTCAGTGTTTTGGAAAGATCCCAGTGGCTGTGGTGTGGAGGGAGGCTGAATGGCACGTGGGACCGCAAGAGTGGCAGGGAGGCCAGCTGGGTACTCCATCTTCCAAGCCTGAGGTCTCACATGCTCACTGTCTCAGCATGAGCCGCCCCCACCCCAGCACCATGTGGATTCGGGGCAGTCACAGCCTTTTCCGGCCACATTACCTCACCTCCAGAGGACAGGGATGGCCAGTGACTTAGAGGACACCCTCCTCCCTTCCCCACACCTTTTCCTACCTGGATGCTTTGATGCAGACCGGATGCCCCTTCTGTCCCCCAACTCTACCATCCCTCATCCCTTGGCAAGCATGTCAGTGCTTGGAGCCTGGAAATGGCTCAGCAGCTCCTACTCCCTCTCCCTCCTCCACATTTGCGGGCAGACTCCCATTCTCCAGGGAACCACTCACTCTCTCCTGGCTGGTTAGTCAGCCATTTCTTGGGGTCCCAGTTCTATGTGGGTTTCTCTGGTTCCCTGATGGATGTCTAAGCCCAAGTTTGCCCAAACTTAGTACCTCCTCTCGTCTGGGGGTGCTCCCTTCCTCTCCTCTCTAGAACCCCCTATTCTCTATGGATTCAGTTGGTCCATTCTCAGCAAGCGACCCCCCCTCCAGGACTTCCCATGGACTCATTATTTGCTTCCCTCCAGATCCACTTTCTGCCCTTCTCCACTTTGCTTTGTGCCCCAGGAAGATGACCTCATCTTTTGGTCTGGGCTCTCTGGGTCTGGGTGGGCTGGCAGGACGGAGGAGGCGCAAGCAGTGGATCTGAGAGCAGCAGGAGAGAAAGGCCAGGGTGCTTAGCGCCCCACACCCTCCCTTTGCTAGGCTGCAGCTTCTGTTGGGTAGGCTGTCTGTCAGCTCCCACAGCCACAGCTCCTGCCGGCCCCTCCCCCGCTCCCTCCTGTCCCCCCTCCCTTTCCTCCCTCAGCCCTGGGTGCTTCATCATCCCTTACTCATTTCTTTAAAGCCGCCCAGACCTCTGTAAATAGTTCCTTCATTTATGCCTTCAGTTAAACCTTTGAGTGTACCCCTGCCAGGTACCCATGTACCCGTGTTTCCTGCCAGGACCGATGGGTGCCCTCCCCAAGCTCCCCCTCATCATGTCCCTCCATCCTCCTGCTGGGGAGAGGAAGTTTGCACGTCTGCCCTTGGGTACCAGCCATTCTTCTCTTGGAAACTGGACAAGCTGCTTATGTTCTCAGGTTTCTGGACAAATGAGAATAATCATCAGACTTCATTTCTAGAATGGCTGTGAAGTTTCAGTGTGTGTCCAAGAGTCATGTGTCCAGCAGAGTGCCTGGTGTACTGTAAAATTTTGGTGAATGTTAGGTTCTTTCCCCTCAGGCAGTAGCTTCCTCTCCAAACCTGCTTACCCCTGACCTGGGGCAGAGCATTCTCTTTGAGGGATCTCTGGGCCCAGGAGAGAATCAGGGGCTGAAGGGAGAGCTCCTGATCAAAATTCTGTCCCCAAACCACAGGAATGACTCAGTTAGCTTTTGAGAGTGCTTCTCAATGCTTTGCCTTCCAAAGAGCAGGCTGGGTTGTGTGTGGGATCAGCTCATTACAGGGGGGCTGGAGAGGCTGCTCCCTTTCCCTGGGCCCACGCTGTCCACCATTAGCATAGCCTGGCCAGGCACTGCTTTCACTCCATTAGCCTTCAGGAATAAAAAGAACGATTTCTTAAGTCAAGAATAATTATTTCAACCAGCTTTCTTTCTCAGCTCGCTGCTGCGCCAGCTGGGCTGCGTGTGCTGGCTGACAAATTAATTTCTATTATTTATATTGGGCTAGAGAGGAGCCACATGCCTGGGGAATTGGGGGGAGAAAGAGGGGTGCTGCGGGGAGAGGTGGGAGATGGAGATGGAGAGACAGGAACAGGGAAGCAGGAAGAGAGGTGTATAGGGGAGGTTAGAAATAAAGAAGCCAGTGGTTGGATGGAAAGAAGCCAGAGGGAAAGCAGGCTGTGCTGGGCTCCAGGCTTGAGGGTCAGCCCAGAGGCTGGGGTGTGGGTGCTCCCTCTGCTCCCTGCATCTGTGGGGACGGCGGGGCTCCTCCAGGAGATCTGCCTGGGAACCAGCCTCCCTGTCCTCCCCATCCGGGACATGCCGTGGTATATCATCTAGCACTCAGGGTGAATGCTCTTTCATGACCTATCAGAATGCACAGAAATGTCTCCGTCTTCCCCAGCCTCCCAGGCTCCTGCCAGCACTATGCCTCCTCCCTGAGAGACTAAGATCTCTGAGCTTATACCACCCAAGTCAGAACCGCTGGAGGCTTTGAGGACATGTGCCCCTATCTGCCCCTCCTGTGCCCCAGTCCCCTCCCTGTTCTTCTTCCTTCCTCTTTCTTTTTCCCTCTCACTTCCCCCTCCCCTTGTGGGATGGAGGGGGAACTGGCCTGGTAAGCCTCTTCCCCTGGGGGAGGTGTTGGGGGGGGCCAGGATGCAAACACCCCTCCCTCTCTGCAGAGACTCAGGACCTCTCCCTCCAAAGTCAGAGACAGTGGGTCAGGGTCTGCTTCTCTATCCCCACTTCCTGCTAGGATGTGAAGCCAAAGTTTTCCTGGTTTATCCAATCTTAGCCCTGCCTCTCTCTTTCTTTCTTTCTTTCTTAGAGTTTAATATACAAATACTTGTACCCTAGTAACCTTCAGTCACTTAGATCTCCATAGAAGACAGTTCCAGGGGTGCCGGGGTGGCTCAGTTGGTTAAGCATCTGCCTTGGGCTCAGGTCATGATCCTGGAGTCCTGAGATGGAGTCCCGCATCACACTCCATGCTCAGTGGGGAGTGTGCTTCTCCTGCTCTCTCTGCCCCTTGCCTCTTCCTCTGGCTTGTCCTCTTGCTCCCTCTCTCTCAAATAAGTAAAATCTTAAAAAAAAAAAAATTAAAATTAAAAAACAGTCCCAACACCTCAGAGACCCCCTCGTGCCACAAGTCCCGGTCTATGCCCACCTCAACCCCTGCCGGCTCGAGATAACTATTGCTCTGATCTCTGTCACCACAGATTAGGTTTGCTTGTTAGTGAACTTTGTATAAATAAAACCACGTAGTACATACCCTTGTATCTGGCTTCTTTTGCTCAACGATCTGTCTGTGAGATTTGTCTCTGTTACTGTTTGTAGCAGTTAACTCTCTATTTTTCATTGCTATCTAGTACTCCATTATACAATAGTTCATTCAATCATCCTTCTCTCTCTCTCTCTCTTTTTAAGATTTATTTATTTATTTTAGACAGAGAGACAACACAAGTGGAAAGGGAAGAGGGAGAGAGAGAATTTTTTTTTAAGATTTTATTTATTTATTTGACAGAGATCACAAGTAGGCAGAGAGGCAGGCAGAGAGAGAGAGAGGAGGAAACAGGCTCCCCACCAAGCAGAGAGACCAATGCGGGGCTCGATCCCAGGACCCTGAGATCATGACGTGAGCTGAAGGCAGAGGCTTAACCCACTGAGCCACCCAGGTGCCCCGGGAGAGAGAATCTTTTTTTTTTAATTATTTTTTTTTAATTTTTTAAAATTTATTTATTTGTCAGAGAGAGAGGGAGAGAGAGTGAGCACAGGCAGACAGAGTGGCAGGCAGAGGCAGAAGGAGAAGCAGGCTTCCTGCTGAGCAAGGAGCCCGATGTGGGACTCGATCCCAGAACGCTGGGATCATGACCTGAGCCGAAGGCAGCCGTTTAACCAACTGAGCCACCCAGGCGTCCCCGGGAGAGAGAATCTTAAGGAGACTCCCCACTGAGAGGAGGGAGACTGTGGGGCTCAAACTCACGACCCTGAGATCACGACCTGACCCGAAACCAAGGGTCAGATGCTTAACTGACTGTTCCACCAGCCACCCCTCAGCCATTCTTCTCTTTTTTTTTTTTTTTATTTTAAATTTTTAAAAATTTATTTATTTGTCAGAGAGAGAGGGAGAGAGAGCGCGAGAGAGCACAGGCAGACAGAGTGGCAGGCAGAGGCAGAGGGAGAAGCAGGCTCCCTGCCGAGCAAGGAGCCTGATGTGGGACTCGATCCCAGGACGCTGGGATCATGACCTGAGCAGAAGGCAGCCGCTTAACCAACTGAGCCACCCAGGAGTCCCGTCTTCTCTTTTTTTTTTTTTTAAGATTTTATTTATTTATTTGTCGGAGAGAGAGAGTGAGAGAGCGAGCACAAGCAGACAAAGTGGCAGGCAGAGGCAGAGGGAGAAGCAGGCTCCCTGCCGAGCAAGGACCCTGATGTGGGACTCGATCCCAGGACACTGGGATCATGACCTGAGCCGAAGGCAGCCGCTCAACCAACTGAGCCACCCAGGCGTCCCCATTCTTCTCTTGATAGATAAATGGGTTGTTTTAGTTTTTGGCTATTATGAATAAAGCTCCATGAACATTCTTGTACCTGTTATGCTCTGCACATTAAAAGCAGTGTAACCTCAGGCAAGTGAGATATTGTGGTTTGTAAGAAATATGTTTGGTTTTTGTTCATGGTTTTTGTCTCACAGCTCCCAAAACACTGGACTTCTTTGAGTAATAAGAGAATTGGGAACATCTTTTATCATAATATTAGTCTCTTGTCCTTGGTTTCTAAAATGGCTTCAGAGCCATAAAGGTGATGTGGGTGTAGACCCTTTCTACCACATCTGTGTTGGTGTTAATGGGGTGACCTTTGGAAATCTTCTAAGGATGGGGACTGGTTGTCAGGGAGGCCAACCTTGACTAGACGGTCTGAACTTTCAGTTCCACCCCCTGATTTACCTAGGTTAGGGAGGAGAAGGGCTAGAAGCTGAACCAGTCATCAGTGACCAATGATTTAATCAATAGTGCCTATATAATGGAGCCTCCATATAAACTCTGAAAAAGAGGGGTCTAGAGACCTTCCACATGCCACCATGCTGGGCCCCAAACACAAGAACAGAAGTTCCTTTGTTCCTATGTATCTCTTCATCAGACTATTAATTTGTATCCTTTAATATTCTTTGTAATGAACAGGTAATTGAGAAATTTAAGCAGGTTTCCTGAGTACTGTGAGCCACTCTACCAAATTAATCAAACACAAAGAGGGGGTTGTGGAAACCTCCAGTCTGTAGCCAACTGGCTAAAGGCACAGGTAATAACCTTGGCTTGTGATTGGCATCTGATTGGGGGGTTGGTAGGGGTTGGGGGTAGTCTTGTGGGACAGAGCCTTGACACTTTGGGTAGGTAGACAGTGTCAGAATTGAGTTGAATTGTAGGATACTCAGCTGGTGTTATTGAGAACAGCTTGGTGGTGTGTAAGGAACCTGCCATCATTCTACCCATACATTGGAATTGTGGGTACAGAATCTTTTAGCAAGGTACCTAGCTTCTCTGAGCCCCAATTTCCTCATCTCTGAAATGAGAGAGAGAGAGATGTCAAATGTTGACTGTCCTGTTCGGCGATCATGAAGATTAAATGAGATAACACATACAAAGTGACCAGCACCGCACCCTATATATAGTAAGTGCTTAATAAATGCCATTTCCTCTATCTGTAATCTGTTGGGAGCTGGGAAAGAGGGTTGCAGTATATAATGTCCAGCCAGGATTACTAGGTCAGAAAGCTATCGCAACAGCAACCACCACCACAACAAAGTAATCATAACAACATCGATGACCGTTTATTGAACACTCACGTGGTCGAGGCTATGCTCTAGAATTTTGCTGTCATTTCTACCGTCATCTATAACTGCTCCCTGAGGGGCGCCTGGGTGGCTCAGTAGGTTAAAGCCTCTGCCTTCAGCTCAGGTCATGATCCCAAGGTCCTGGAATCGAGCCCTGATCGGGCTCTCTGCTCAGCAGGGAGCCTGTTTCCCTTCCTCTCTCTCTGCCTGCCGCTCTGCCTACTTGTGATTTCTGTCAAATAAATAAAATCGTAAAAAAAAAATTCATTTATAACTGCTCCCTGAGACCCAGCTCTCTGTGGCCTTTCAGGCGTCCTAGAACATCAGGAATGATTTTTGTTTTACAACTGGGGAAACTGAGTCAGGGAATAACTTAAAATTTTGCCCCAAATTATTCATTCATTTGGCCTGTGAGTCAAGATATGTCTCTTTTACTTCTGTGCCTTCTCGTACCCAGCAGAGAGTCTGGCTCAGGGTGGAGGCTCCTATTTGTGGAATAAATAGAAAACGAAGTCTCTCCTGTGCCAATCCTTCCTTCCGGGCAGCCTTTATCAGGGAATTCTGACTGTCACTTTCTGCACATGATTGTCCCCCTAGAGAGGCCTCCCTTGCGGTAAACAGCCATGCAACAAGCAATGGGGAGCTTTACGGACACTTCTGAAAGTGAACTGGTTCACCTCATTTGCTCTTGCCCCAACTATGGGAGGACCCCAACATCCCAGGCTGATAGGAGACTCCCAGGGATTGTCACATCTTGCCTCTGGCCCGGAATAGGTCCTAACCAGCTCAGTGACCTGCCTGTCCTCTAAAGTCCTTAGAAAAGGGGCCACCTTCCCAAACTGCTGGGGGAGGAAGCCGAGGAGACAGGAGGCTGGGGATGCAGTGGGGACTGTGCTGGGATACCTGATTCCGATGTGGCTTCCCCCTCAGCCTGTGTGGCCTCTGGTGGCCTCTCTGGCCCCTTCTTCCTTGTCTAGGACAGGTCTGGATGAACACAAATTCTTCCCAGCTGCAAGATATGCTTTGGAAGCAAGGTAGGGGCAGCTTGGCTCTGTTTCCAGGACTTAGGTGCCCCCGTGGGTTGGTGGGGGGGAGGTTGCTGCCCCTCGGCTCAGGGCCTTGGGCCTTAGAGGCCCAAGAAGGCTTCTTCCCCTCCCACAGCCGTTCAGAGCGGGGGCTGCTAATTGCGAGGTGGAGGGCCGCTAATGAGCTTGCTGAGGACCTCAGAGACAGCTCTGATGGCGCTAAAGGGCTTCCCTGAGTTTCCTTAAAAGCTCAGTGGCAGTGAAGCCTCCATTAGTGGGAGGATTAATCACCAGGTGGGTCTTGGTCACCCCCTTTCAAGGTGCCCCAACTGCTCTCAGCTGGCCCTGCAGCCCCCTGCTGTGTCCGTAGTGCTTAGCGATGCCCCCACCCATGACCTGCCCTTTCTTGATCTCAGATGAGGCAGCCCAGTGGGGAAATGGGCCTGGGGATATGGGGGGACAGAGAAATGGGGGATGGAGACCTGCGAAATAGGGGCAGGGGCCTCTAGGGAGCCATTGGAGAGGTTTGGAGAGACCCCCAGGAGAATGCAAATGATATGCAAAATATACAGACCATTAGTGATTAGCTGTGGATCAACAGCTTGGGTCATTTGAGTAATAAGTTGACAGTTCTGTGCTCAAAGCCTCTGATTAGGCCCAGGGGAGGCTCAGGCATTGTGACCCCGGGGGCAGAGACCAGGACTTTTGACCCCTCAGCTTGCCAGCCCTCCTGGCACCCTCCCAGCCCGCCCCCCCTTCCCTCCACCACTCCCGTCCCAAAGTGAGGGGTTCAGGCAGCCAGAGGCTTAGAGAAATCCCTGTTCAAGCTGTAAACCTCTCCACCCTCTCCAGAGCCCAGGGCCGTCTCTAGTCCTCAGGGGGCCGTGCCAGGCTCTGAGTACCCCTCCCCACCCCTTTCATGGGGTGTGAATTCTCCTTCCTCCCTCCCACAACCAGCCCTTGCCCCTCCAGCCCCTCAGTCTCTGTCTCCTTTCTCTGCCAGATCCTCGGGCTATCCCTACCTCCTGCCTGCCCCTCTCCACCTGTCTGTTATCCGTGACCTTCCCTCAGTGTTCTTTGGTGGAAAACTTACCAACTTCAATACTCGTGACCCAGCCCCTCAGTTTGCACCGGGTTCTCATATGATGGATTCAGAGGGCCCAGCCAGCCCTGGTGTTGGTGGTTGGGTGGGGACTAGGACCTGCTCCATCATCTCACTCTGTCTAGAAAACCCACTGCTGCCAGTCACTCCTGCCTCTGAGGGCAGCATGGGAGACACCCCAAGAGGGCACCTGTCCTTCTCCCTGCCTCCCCAGGCCGTGTTGGACATACAGAGAGGCCTTTCCATGTTGGCAGGACCCAGAAAGGTGGCATGGCTTTCTGAACACCCCAGCCTGCCCCCAGCACCTATTTGAGGGGGGAAATTCTTCCTGGAGTTAGGGAGCTTCACCTGTGAACCTGTCTCTGGGAAGGTGAGAGGTCCTGGAGCAGGACGGGGAGAGGAGGCAACCAGCTCCACCTTCACTCTGGGAGAGGGGGTGCGGGGCCCAAGACCCCTGACACTTGACCCCAAGGTCTGACCCTCTGTGGTGGTAGATGTGTGTAACAGAGGAGAGCAGATAGCAGGGAGTGGACCCACCAACATCCCCATGCTGGCCTCTCCTCTCTGCTCCTCCTCCTGTTCCTTCGTGGGGCAGACTCCAGGAGGGGGAACTGAGGCTGGCGTTGTCCTACATGGGAACACTTGGAGCCAGACATGGGGTTGGGGGTGGCTGTGGTGGTGTTTGTCCCTTATCTAGCCCGTGACCTCTGCCTTCTCCCAGTCTCCTTCATCACTCTCCCTTCCCATCCTGGAAACCGAGGAGGTGAAGAGGTGGAAACTGGGAGGTCTAGGGCTCAGAGCCTGGAGGACAGTTCAGAGTTCCCACCTGGAGTTTTCTCATCTGCAAAATGTGATTTTTTTTGCTTGCCTCCTGGGTTGTGCTGAGAACCAGACGGGAAGGTTTACAGGCTCTGGGGACTTTAAAAAGCTATACAAAGCTAAGGTCTTATGTGCATAGCCTCTCATGAAGATTGCTTTGCAGACTCATGGAAATGGAGAAATCACAGTGTGCTTGTTAATCCTCACCTTCTAACCCTAGACTCTGCATTCTGAGAACTCTTACACCTGTCTTCACTGCTGGCCACTCCCCTTCCCCCAACCTCTGGGATGGAGACCCTCATTTCCCAGTCTTTTCCTCCCCTCCCAGTCCAAACCCCCACCCAGCCATGTCCTTTGTGACATTGCTAGGATGGCTGAGATCAGACCCCTGCCTCCCAGAGGCCTCTCCAGTGTGTGAGCAGCATCAGTTTTCCAACACCCTCCCGCCCCTTCCACCCCCCACACCCCTGCAGTGCTCCTGACCTTCAGGCAGTGTCAGGATCCTCTTTCATCTCTCCTATGCACTCTCCCTACCTCCAGCTGCCCTACTTGCTGCCAGGCTGTAAGGCTGGCTATCTCTGCAGCCCCAGGGGGGATCAGATGTGTAGAAGTGGGGGCCTGGCTCTTCCCTGGGGCCTGAGAGGAATTGAACAGCTCCTTTGCCCTTCTCCAACTCGGCAACCTGAGCCCCCATCTCACAAACTGGAGTAGAAAAATGTAGCAATGAGAAAGGGCCTGCAGAACATTTCTGGATTCTGGGCAGCCTGAGGCCCAGGATGCTTCCTTGGGCTGGACCTGAGGCTGGAAGGGCTGGGCAAAGAAGGAAAGATAGATAGAGCCTGGGTTAGGACACTCAGCTAGGGATCAAATTTAAGGAGCACCAAAAAAAAAAAAGAAAAAAAAGAAAAAGAAAAAAGAAAACCCCCAAAACAAAAAAACTAAAAAAACCAAAAAACCAAAAAAACCAAACCCAAACCCAAACTGAAAAACTCCAGTAATCAAGAGGGATAATATTTTCATGCGCTATTTAAAAAAATTAAAATGAATGCAAAACAAAATCCATGATTGTGGCAAGAAGAATGCACCCCACCCCCAAAGTCTGTGTCCTAATCCCCCATAACCTGTGAATGTGTTAAATTATATGGCAAAGAGTAATTAGGGCTGCAGATGGAATTCCTGCTATGAATTAGCTGACCTTAAGTTAGGGAGATGAGCGTGGAGTGTCCAGGGGAAACCACTGTCATCCCAAGGGTCCTCAAAAGTGGAAGAAAAAAACAGAAGAGCCTGAATCAGGGAAGAGAATACAATGACAGGAGCAGAGTCAGAGTGACTTGATGTGATGTATTGTGAAATGATGACTCTGCTGGCTCTGATGATGGAACAGGGCTATGAGCCACGGAATGCAGGCAGCCTGTAAAAGCTGGGAAAAACAAGAATGTAGATTTCTCCTTGTGCTTCCAGAAGTGAAGGAAGTCCTGCTGGGTTTTTACTCAGTGAGATCGATGTCAGACTCTGTCCTTACAGAAACGGAAAAGAATAAATTCGTATTGTCTTGAACCACCACGTTTGCTGTAATTTGATATACCAATAGGAAACTAATTCAATAAAAAACCAAATATGAACATTTTATTTATTTTTTATTTTTATCTATTTATTTATTTATTTATTTAAACCTCAGATATAACTCCAGATTTAAATACTATATATTTCTGTCAGATTCTTTTTTTTTCTTTTTTAGATTTTATTCATCCATCTGTCAGAGAGAGAGAGCAAGCACAGGCAGACAAAGTGGCAGGCAGAGGCAGAGGGAGAAGCAGGCTCCCTGCCGAGCAAGGAGCCCGATGTGGGACTCGATCCCAGGACGCCGGGACCATGACCTGAGCCGAAGGCAGCCACTCAACCAACTGAGCCACCCAGGCATCCCTATTTATTTATTTTTGACAGAGAGATCACAAGTAAGCAGAGAAGCAGGCAGAGAGAGTGGGGCGGGAAACAGGCTCCCTGCTGAGCAGAGAGCCCGATGCGATGCGGGGCTCCATCCCAAGACCCTGAGATCATGACCTGAGCTGAAGGCAGAGGCTTAACCCACTGAGCCACCCAGGCGCCCCTTATTTTTATTTTTTTAAAGATTGTATTTATTTGACAGAGAGAGACCCAGTGAGAGGGGGAACACAAGCAGGGGGAGTGGGAGAGGGAGAAACAGACTTCCTCCTGAGCAGGGAGCCCAATGTAGGGCTCTATCCCAAGACCCTGGGATCATGACCTGAGTCGAAGGCAGATGCTTAACCGACTGAGCCACCCAGGAGCCCTGAAAATATATTTTTTTAAAGATTTATTTATTTTTAGAGCTTGAGAGAGCAAGAGGGAGAAAACATGAGCAGGGGGAGGGGCGGAGGGAAAGAATCAGAGGCTTAGGACTGAGTAAGGGAACGGAGCTGAAGTCCCACTGGTCAGGGTGCAGACTTTGACTTATCATCTCTCCCAGTAAAACCCCTACAGTGCATTGTTTGGCCCCCTAAACAGTGTCCATGTTGTCATTCCTTGAACCTGTCCACGTGAACTTACTTGGAAAGAGGATCTTCATAGATGTCATTAGGCTAAGGATCTTGAGAGGAGGTCATCCTGGAGTATCAAGGTGGGCTCTACCTCCAAGGACAGGTGTCCTGTAAGTAATATGCAGAGAAAAGACACACAGAGAAGAGGAGACACTCATGTGAAGATAGAAGCAGAGTTTGGGGTTACGTAGTCATAAGCCAAGGAACACCTGGAGCCATTGGAAGTTAGGAAGGGCCAAGGAAGGTTCTGCCCTTGAGCATCTGGAGGGAGCACAGCCCTGCTGACACTTGGATTTCATGCTTCAGACCTCTAGAAGACTTCAAGCCACCCATTTGCAATAATTTGGTATGGCAGCCCTAGGAAACTTACACAGCACCTTGCTTCCAGCTGGCCTGTTATCCCTGAGATGAGGGGCCCACTTTGGCTCAACCTCTCCTGGGAATAAACCTCCAGGCTTCTGCTGAGCTGGGGACAGGGTAACTGATAGGTCTGAGAGGAGACCCAAGGGCCTAACTGTTCCTACTGGAGACTTGTAGATGAGAGCCTTCCAGTTTTTACCCTTCGCTTCCCGCTTCAGTAGCACTCGGTGCTCTAGCCTCCCGTGATGTGAATTGTCTGGCCTCTTGTTGGCATAGTCCCTCCAGCTTGTGGGGATTCTTACAGTAAAAATGCATGCATGTAGGTATTAATGCTGCTTTTTACAGTAAAAAGCTATCACCACCCAGTCATCAGCTTTCCGACTTCCCAAAATTTTAGTGATACCTCTCCTCTGCTATCAGTTCTTCTTCCACCTTCTTTTTGTGATTATTATTATTATTATTTTTGCCTTTAAAGATATCTTTAAGGGGTGCCAGGGTGGCTCAGTCAGTTTAGAATCTGACTCTTGATTTCATCTCAGGTCATGATCTCAGGGTCGTGGGTTCTACCTGAGTGGGGCTCTGTGCTCAATGGGGAGGCTGCTTGAGATTCTCTCCCTCTCCCTTTGCCCCTCCCCCTGCTCGCACTCTCTCTCCCTGTAAAATAAATAATTGAATCTTCTTAAAAAAAGTATTCTGAACTGTCATTTAGCAACATTTTAGAAAGCGGCAGAGATAAATGTGTACACTCAATTAGTTTGTTTCATCAGAAGATGCATATTCTTAATTTTAATTATTTGTGTTTGACTGCTAGAAGGAGGGCCACTGTGCTCTCTAGTTTGCCACAGGCCTCACTGCTCCCTACAGTCTACACCTGGTCTGATTTGCACATTTATGTTTCCCACCTGGCTTCTTCCTGTAGACATCTATCTATCTAGGTATACTATGGTTCAAGTATACCTCCAGAGAACTGCAATGAAGGGGGGGGTGGATATTTAGCAAGACAATTTCTAATTCCCCCTACTTAAAAGATCCTAAAATTAGACTAGAAACATAAAAAAAAATTATACTTAGAAGATTGGGGCAGGAGAGGAGGAACTTAAGGATGGCTCACCTTGGCTTGGTTGAATATCTAATTCCCGGGGTGTATAACTTACCGGTTTCTGTTTTATAGCCCCTGCCTCAGTTTCCCCATTTTCCCAATAGCCCCAGTCATCTATACCCAGTGGACCATGGGATCCAGTGGAGTGAGGTTGGCATGGGAAATAAGACATAAAAAGCTTCAACAGAAGGAAAACTGGGAACTTTGCTATTTTGTAGTGTGACAAGTTCTCTTGATCTGCATTGAATAGATTGCTCTCCCCACCTGGGCCACCTTGGCCCCAGAATATTGTCTGTTGGAAGGAGGGAGAGCTCTTGATACTAAGTCGAGGTCTATGAGTCCTGGAGATTGGTGTTTCTCAGCTGAGAGACCAAAACACCCTACACTGGTTCCTCAGCAGTCCTCACATCAGTGTGGAGGGGTGTAGGGATCTTTGGGCTAGGAGGACACAAAGAGCAGGAAGAGGAATTCTGGGAGGAGCTAGAGATGCAGTGGTGGTTGAGGCCAATTTCTTAGCTCAGGGCTCTGTGGTGAGCTTTGAAGGGGATGCTGAACAGGTGTCATGTTGGGGGAGGGGAGCAGGAAGCGGAAGGGCCTGCAGTTCTCCAGTAAGCATTGGTGAAGTGTTCAGCCTCTCCTCCTCCTCCTATCCCTCTCCCGCTCCCTAAAGCCCCAGGGGACACAGTGGAGGAGTTCTGATCAGTGGGGGCCGTTGGTTGGATTGAATTGAATGACAGGGTCCCAATCATGTCTGTCTTCCCAGGACCATGGGATCCAGGGAAATGGGGTCCAGTGTTTCAGGCCATAACTGCTCTCTCCAGCTCGCCAGAGGCAACCACATCCTCACCACCCACCAGGACCATGATGTTCGTCCTGGGCAAGGGGAGCCTAGGGGAAAAGCAGAATCTGGCAGCCCCAAATCCTGGCCACCTCTTCATTTCTCTTCCCCTCTCCTCTGCTTCTGCCTTTCCCTTGCCATGCCCCAGGAAGCACCAGACACAATCAGCAACTTTTATTTATTTATTTTTTTTAAATAAAAAGGCACTTTAGGGCTTTTATGAGGAGGCTGCGGCCCATTAAGACACAAATTAAATCTTTGTGGGAATAGGCAGAGTGCAGATTCCCAGTGTGAGGATGCCCCCTCCCTGCTAGGGCTGCCCCCAGCCCCGGGCTTCCACCAGCCCTGCTCCCCCCCGTCCCCCACGGGATTTAAAGTGCATCTTAGGGGCTGAAGGAAAACTACTCAGTCTTGGCATTGAATTGGTCTTAGGGCAGGGCTAGAGTGGGGTAGGAGGAGAGAGAAAGGAGCAGGTGAAGGAGTCAAGGAGTAGGGGAGAAGGGAAGAAAAAGGGAAAGGGGGTACTTGGCTAGACACCCCACGCGTTGTTTTCTTTGGCCTTCTCACCAAGTGTAGCAAGGAATTACTAATGTTATCCCCCATTTTGCAGATAGGAAAACTGAGCCTCGGAGAAGTTCAGTAACATGACCAAGGTCATGCGGCTAATGCCAGCTGGGATTTGAGTTTTCTTTTAGAGGGTTGGGGAAGAGAAAAGGGGGAGAGAGATACATGTACACTGTTCCCCTTTCCTCCATCCGCTCCCCCCACCCTACTCCTCTCCCCTGCATTTCTCTGCAGTCTGACCATGACTCAGGAGGAGGAAATCCTTCTAATCCTTGCACTGTCCTGGGAATGGTAACTCTCGAGGGTCCCCCAGAGAGGTGTGCTTTATTTGGGCCGGGGAAGCAGAGCACATCTATCACCCATGGCTGGGTGGGTGTCAGGTGAGGGACCCTTAGCCAATCTAGCCAATTAACTTGTTGGGAGCCATGCCAGGCCAAGGCATTTGTTCATCTGATTTGGACAAAGGGGGACAAGTAAGGGCTGAAAGGGCCTTGGGCCTGGCTGACGCCACAACGGAGAGGGTTGGGAGCCAGTAGGGGGAAAAGATGGGGAGTGGGGCTTTCTGAGAGAGGCGCTGGGCGCCCTTGCCTTCCTCACACTTGTGCTGCTGACCTGTCACTCATCTACTCAACAGATGTTTCTTTAGCACCTGCTGTGCAGCTGGTCGGGGGCTAAGTGCTTTGGTTAGGGAGCAATAAGAACGAGAATAATGCCCTACTTCATCTTTCTGAGAAACACATTTTCCCCACGATTTTAACATTTCTGAAATCAGGATAAGTCTTTCAAGCAGTGAATTTTAGTTATTTTCAGCAGTGTTTTATTTTTCTTAGTGGTACATGAAGTCACAGTGCCTCCAAACCATGACAGCTTAGATCTGATGAAATCTGGTAATAGCTACACTTACAGTACTTCCTATGTTGTCAAGCACTGTTCTAACTGCGCGGCATGTGGTAGCACACTAGGCCATCCCAGCCATGGCTGAGGGCAGAGTCCTTGCTGTTCCCAATTTAGAGATGGGAAAACTGAGACACAGAGAGGGGAAATTTCCCTTCCCCTTCAGGGTGGGGACAGCCCCACCGGTTGCCTTATGAACACCAATGCCAGGCTTGTTACCATAGCAGAGCTGTGTGCAGGGCAACAAAGCAATCCCCAGACGGGGAGGCCCACCCTGGAAATGTCCCACCCAGAGCTGGCTGTGGGGGTCCTCCCAGGCCCTCCCACTTAGCTGAAGAGCAATGCCCCCGCCACCCCGTTCGGCTCTCCCTGCCCCCTCTCCCTGTTCCCCTCTCCTCCCTGAGCAGTGATAAGAGTTGATTACGATGCAGCTGTCATTCCTATCAGCCCCACAACAACTAGGTTGGATCCCAGCCACAGGGAAGGAGATGATGGGATGGAGGGTGGGAAGCCGCAGAGAAACTCAGAGCTGGACATGGGGCACCTTAGCATTCTGGGGCCCTTCCTGGGTTATACACAGGACATTCCTCAGGACTTGCAACTCACCTTTTCCTGGTCTTTCTCAGGCTGGGAAGGCACCTGCTGATAAAGAAGGTTTACAGCAGGGAGGAGAAAAGGGAGAGAAGTTACCAGAAATCCTGCCTCCCTCCCTTACCATGCATACTCCAAAGCTGGCCCAAAATCAGGTTGGGAGGCAGAGGGCCTGTGGGCCCACCACCCCCAGCTCCTGTGACCCTAGGCAAATCTCTGTGTCTTTCTAGACTGTGACCATGCTCCAGGCCTTTGTTCCCTCTTATGGCCTCTCTCTCCTGACTACACTCCTCATCCCGTTCAGTCCTACCCATTCCCTAGCCTCACTATGCCAAGTACTGAGAAATGAAGACCTCACCTGCCAAGTGGGGCTGGGAGGGGCCCCGCAGGCCCTGCCAGCAGCCCAGAGCTGTCAGGCAGGCTGCTTTCTCTAGCTGGTGCAGGCGGTAATTAATTAATCCATCCAGAAGCCCAAGGCAGGCATCGGCAGCATCTCCCGGGCAGAGACCGCAGCAACTCCAACTGGGCTAAAGCCTGGGAGGCCATGCCAACCTCAGCCACGTGGACCCTGGGTTCCTGCAGTCGGAGACAGACAGGGGTGGGGGTCATGTTCGAAAGCCTGGTGTGTGTCATACTTGTTCACTGATTCAACCAACACAGTTAGGTGCCTGCTCTGTGTCTCGGGTCTGAAAGCAGAGCCTGAGCCAAGGATTCAGACATATGTGGTTCATTAAAAGGGTGCTTGCTTTTCAGGAACCCCTTGTAGAGGAAGGAGCTGTCTTAGTCTGCTCCAGCTGCTCTAACAGAATACCACAAGCCTGGGTGGCTGAAACAGCAGACGTTTATTTCACACACTTCTGGAGGCTGAGAAGTCCAAGATCAAGGTGCTAACTGATTTGGTATATGGTTGGAACTGTCTTCTTGGCTTGCAGATGTCCGCCTTCTCACTGTGTGTCGACATGGCCTTTCTTCTGTGCGTGCTCCTAGAGAGAGAAATGTCTCTCTCGTCCTCTTCTTATAAAGGCACAAATCCTATCATGAAGGTCCCATTCTCATGAACAAATCCAAACCTAATTATCTCTCCAAAGTTCCACTTCCAAATACCATCACGTTGGGAATTAGGGCTTCAACATAAGAATTTGGGGAGAGTGCACACAGATATTTAGTCTGTAGAAGGAGCTGAGCAAGGATGTGGTCTCTGCTAACGTCTAGTCTTGGCCTGATCTGCAGGAGGCTCCGGGGCACAGATGGTGCCACAGAGTTGTCTCCCTTTTTGAGAGGAGGGCCAGCCCTTTTACTGCCCCTCCATCATTTGGTCACTGGCCGTGGATTGATGACCGACTATAGGGGACCGGTGACCTCCAGGACAAGGTGCTTTCCATTAGCAGAGGGAGATACTCCAGCAAAGGGGCAGCCGAGAGCCCTTAGCAGCCAACATCCCAGCTGCTGAGAGACTGTGTGCCTGCCTTAGGGCAGGGGGTCTGGGCAAGGGATCTGCAGAGTCTACCTTATCAGTGGTTCTCACAGTGTGGTCTCTAGACCAACAGTGTCAGCACCAACATTGCCAAGCCTGATTCTAGAGACCCTAAATCAGAAACTCTGGGGATGGAGCCCAGCAGGCTCTGTTTCCATCAGCCTCTTGGTAAATCTGATGCCTGCTTACTTTGCTACTGAACTACAGGGTCCGTGGTGAGCAATGCCATCACCATCCCATTGTTCATGAGACTTAGAGTCCAGCGTGTAGACCAGCAGGGTACATGTGAGTCTGTTTGTGGTTTTGTAGGCCCAGATCTGTGGCTGGTGGCTCAGTTGGTTTGACCAGCTTCCTGGCTGTGGTGCTACTCCCCACCTTCCCCCATAGACCTTTGTCCTCAGAGTCCTCTGTGACCAAGGATCCCCCCTCATTACACCCAAGGAACAGTGCCCTTTCAGCACCTTCCCACCATGGGGCTACTATAAGGAGAGGCCACTCATAGTCAACCAGCACATACCTAGTCTCTTCTGGGCTCGCTCTCGTAAGCTATTTTATTTGATCCCTTCCTATAGCGTCCTGTGTTGTAGATATTAGCATCCCCATTTTAGAGCTGAGGAAACCATGGTTCAGAATAACTTGTTAATCAAAGGGTGAGAACGTGGACGTCTCTGTTCCAAACTGAATGTGGATTCTGTTATAAACAACTTTGGCAAAAATCAGAAGAGTGGTTGCCTTGAGCAGAGGTGGGATGGGGTACCCAGGGGTCTTCTGTGGCACTGGAAGGGCCATATCTTGATTTGGGTGGTGGTAACACCTATGTACACCTAGGTAAAAAGTCCCTGAGCTTTACGCTTAAGATTTATGCAGTTTACAGTTTGTACGTTATACCTCATTTTAAATAATGTAAAAATAAAAGCCCTCAACAGTCACTAAAAAAACAAAAATACTATATGACCTCACTTATATGAGATATCAGGAGTGGTGAAACTCCTAGCAACAGAAAGTAAACAGTGGTTGGCAGAGGGAAGCAGGGGGTGTTGTTGAGTTTCCACTATGAGAGACGAAGAAGTTCTAGAGGTTGTTTGCACAATAATGTGAATATACCTAACACTCTTGAACTATACACTTAAAAAGGGTTAAGATGGTCAATTTTCTCTTATGTGTGTTTTACCACAATTGAAAAAAGATTAAAAAATAAATCTCTCAAAATTTTGCTTTGAGGTGTTCTGTGGCGTGGGAGGCCGTGCACGGTCCGTGCTTGTCCTTTGAAAGTACCAATCAGGGACCAGCCCCCTGAACGAACTGGCTAGAGCTTTGGATGCTTGAGGTCAGAGAAGGCAAACCTTCCCATCCGGTTCTTAAACTCTCTCTGACAACATCCTGGATTTCCTGCCAGTGCCTAAACATCTCTGGTGATAAGGCGCTCACTCCACCCTCATGTAAGACGAAAGCGGTCATGCCACATAATGCTGGATCCCAAGAAGATGTGGACGTGCACAGAGTAGAAGGTACCATCCAACGTGAGGGAGAGTGTGATGAAGGGGAAGTCACAGTGGAAAGAGAAGGGATCTTCACTGGACACGATTAAAAGGTCTGTTTGCCGATTTTACAAAGCTGTGTTCTTCTTTTCATAGAAACTGTCTAGTTGCATGCGGCCCACACCCCTGCCCTTTGGTTCCTGCTCTAGGCTTTAGGACCATGGAGAATGAGTGACATCTCACACAGGACCACCCTTTGTTTCATGTTTTAGTTTTGGTTCCATACACTTCATACTTGATTTCTTCCCCACTACCCACGTATTTCCAATATCAGGCATAGAGCGCACCCTCACATGGACTCTGGCCCTCTGACTCTGCCCCGTTGTGTCCCATTGCTGAATGGATGGAAGGAGTAATCCTGAATGTCATTCCTGCACCAGAGCAGCTGGCAATAACACAGCAATAGGGCACCTGGGTGGCTCAGTCGGTTAAGCATCTGCCTTCAGCTCAGGTCATAATCCCGGGATCCTGGGACTGAGCCCTGCATTGGGGAGGGGGTGTCCCTGCTCAGCAGGGAGTCTGCTTCTCCTTCTCCCTCTGTTGCTCCCCCTGCTTGTGAGCTCTTTCTCTAAGAAATAAATAAAATCTAAACAAAACGAAACAAAACAAACCTGCAGCTATAGCGTGGGAGTGACTGTGAATCAGATAAACATATCCACTAAACCGAACCCAAATGGTTCCCTCATCTAGTTTCCCCTGAGCTGGTGCCCAATGACCACTCTGGCACCATCCAACGTGAGGGGGAGTGTGATGAAGGGGAAGTCACAGTGGAAAGAGAAGGGGATCTTGACTGGACACGATTAAAAGGTCTGTTTGCCGATTTTACAAAGCTGTATGACTGTGGGAACATTTTTTGCCAGCTCCCCTCTGAGAATCCTGGAAGGGCCTATTTCAGTGAGGGCCCTGGAACAGAAGCTGTATTAGCTCCATGGTGAATCCATCTGTGTTCATGAGCTCTGGGTCCCCAGAGGACAGGGCAGCCTGGCAGGATTTTGAGGACCCTGGCCAACCTCCCCACTTCTTGTCACCTCCAGGCTTTGCTGGTTCAATATGGGCAGTGCCTTCCATGGTTTCTCAAAGATGGGTCCCAGGTTCTTCTCTGACCTGGTGTCTGTTTGTCCCCATCCCTTTAGAAGGATCCAGAACTGAGAGGCAGGCTGCTGATGTCACCTGCCAGAGTGGGGTATCCAGGTCTGTACCCCCAGTGGTTCCCTCACAATGCCTTGGGGCCAGGGTGTCCCAGCCAGGCCCTGCTCCATCCTCCAGTGAAGGATTTCTTTAGCAACTATTTCTGAGTGCTGTGTCTGTGCCAGGCCCCAAGGTGGGCCTGGGGATCCAGAGACACAAGAGGAAGTCCCTGTTCTAGGGGCGTTTACACCCTCAACTCACAGAGCTGTGCTGTAAAGTGACGACTCCCACCGCATCTTGTTCCCACGGAGCGAGATTTTAGCCCCAGTCACAGGGCCTTCTGCAGATCCTTGACTCAATTTCACCTTTTTTTTTACTCAATTTCATCTTATTAGATTTGCTTCACTTGGCCATTCTGCCAAAATCATTTTGGATCTTGCTTCTGTCATCCCCTGTCCTCTCTCTCCCTCCCGGCTTTGGGTCGTCCACAAATGTGATAAGCCTGTCTGTTATGTCTTCATTGCAGTCCGGGATAATGGCGTTCGGCGTTCGACTGCCTGGGACAAGGACAGAGCCCAGAGGCAAGAGAAGTTTTCCCTCCAGGTGGACACATACTCCTTAATTAGCACCCTTTGGGGACAGTGGTTCAATCCACCTCATTAATCGATCACCCAGCCGTATTTGTCCATCTTGTTCACAAGGACATCAGAAGACATCTTCTCACATTCCTCAGTGAAGTCCAGATGCAACGTCTGACACGGTTTCCTTTCTGTCAGTCTTGCAACCCTGTCAAGAAGAGTGGATTCTGTTCTCCAGCCACAAATAGCACACTTTAAAAAAACAAAACAAAACAACAACAACAAACTTTTTACTGAAGCATGCATTCAGAATGGCCCCAAATCATAAATGGACAACACCCAGTTGAAGACGCAGAACAACGCTGGCCCCTTGAAGCCCCCTCATTTCTCCTAGCCACTGCCCCCTGCCAGGAGTAACCCTCTCGTAACTTCTCATCACAGATTAGCTTCTCCCGTTGTGAACCTTGTGTAAATGAATCAGAGAGGATGTACGCGTCTGTGTCTGGTTTCTTTTGCCCGCTGTTGCCCGTCAGACTCGCCCATACTGTATGTAGTTGTAGATGCTTATTCTCACGGATGCGTCACGTTCCCTCACACGAAGACAGCACCATTTACTTCTCCGTCCTACTGCTGATGGTTAGAGTGGCTTCCGGTTGAGGCGATTCTGAAAAGCATGGCTATGAACATCCTGTTATTTATATTTAGTGCACATATGCGCTCGTAGTTTGAATCTATCTCTAGTCGTGGAATCTCTGGGTCATGATGTATGCATTTTATAGATTTTGCCAAACAGTTTGGGAAAGTGGTTGTATCATTTCATACTCCCACCAGAAATATATGAACATCCTCACCAACATTTGGTTTGTCGATCTTTTTAATTTTATCCCCTCTGTGGGCGTGATGGGGTATCTCACAGAATTTGCATTTCCCTGATGCCTGATGGTGTGGAACGCTTTCTCTTGTGCTTATTGGCCATTTGGATGGCCTCTTTGGTGAAGTGTCTCTATAAATATTTTGCTCATTTTCCTGTTGGGTTGTCTGCCTTTTTCTTGATTGATTCGTAGTAGTTCCTTTTTTATATTCTGGATGTGCACTGACTCTGCTCTTAACTTCAGCCAATTAGTTTTGCAAATGAGTATATTTGATCCTCAGAGACAACTGGGAGGGAACGTGCCTTTAGGCGACCCAAGAAGCCACACCACCAAGGAGGGGCTGATGATTCTCTTTAAAAGAAAGAGAGAAATACAGAAAGACTGTATGACTTACATACAGTCAAACGTAATATTCCATGCAAATGTCATGTACGTCTTGGAGTTGGGAGGACCCCATGAGTCTGGCTCAGTATAGGAGCTGCTCAATAAATATGCATTGTTGAGTGCCTGATGTATACCAAGTTGGCAAACTGGTGGCAAAAAGGTGCTGACGTCAGACTACTTGGGTTCAAATGACGGTTCCACCACTCACTGGCAATGTGCCAGTACACAAGTTAATTAGCATCTTTGTGCTTTAGTTTCTTTATTTATAAAAGAGGGATGGGGTAGTACCTAGCCACATAGCATCAATGTGTTAGTTAAATGATATGATTTAGGTAAAGACTGGTACGAGGCTCAAAGAAGGCACATAAATATTAATTATTACTATTATAAGCAGGAGTTTACATATGTCTTCTTGTGTTTTCATCCTATAAAAGCCAGGTGTGCATTATCATTGCCATTTTATAGATGAGGAGAGGTTAAGTGAATTACCAAAGTCACGTGCCCTATAAGTACCAGCTCCGGGATTTGAACCCAGGCGTTTATGGGAATGTTGCAATCCAATGCATCTAACGCGACTGCCACCCAGCTTGTATTTGTCCATCTTATTCCCAAAGACATTTGGAAAACCCTTGTCAAATGCCTCCCTGGATTTTTGGGGTTGGGGAAATAGGGGTATGAGTCTCTGGATGTGGTCATAGGGTGGGTTGATCATGCGAGGCCTCGTGTGCAGGGAGGGGTGGAGAGGGGGAGGTTGCTGAGTTCAGGAGCACTCTGCTGCAGAGCCATGAGGGCTGGGAGTCCGCAATGGGGGCTCTTCTGAGCCCCAGGCCAGGCAGCGGGGATAGCCCCAGAGCTTTCTGTAATGAGCCTGCCACACGGCTGGACAGAGACTTATGACTTCGGGTGGCTGGGCTGCCTCCTCCCACTTGTCCTCCCTGGTTATTTATCACATTTGTACCTCTGGAGAGGCAGGGACATTGCTTACACTGTCCAGAACAGGGAATGCAATAAAGCCAGATCTACAGGAGGCCCTGAGCCCTGTCCCCTTCATTGAGGGCGGGAGAGGGCTTTGGGGCTGTCCTGGTGGGGGGTGTGGCAAGGCGCTAGCAACAATGCCAACCTGAGTCCGACTTCCGGGGAAGGCTCCAGCAGCAGCTCCAAGACCACAGTGATGGACAGCACTCGCTTTGCCACAGCTAAGCCAGTATGCACAGGATCACTAAGCACCCCAACACTCACTCGTGGTATCACCCCTCCCACTGCCCCGGGCACTGCATTTCCTTTCCACTGTAAGGAGAGACCAACATCATCTCTGGTGACCTCATCCTCATCCTGCCACAGACAGTATCGCTAGTGCCACCATTGCCACCAGCATCACCAGCAGGAAGGGAATTACCAGCATGGCTTCGTTACCCACTTAAGCTTAGCTCTGACAAACAAGGTAATCAGAACTCCTATGGTTCTTTCTACCTCAGCTCCTGACTTTGGCTGCCATCAGAGACCTCTGCGGTTCCTGGAAGAATTAGTCCTTGTCTGGCTTCCCATGACAGATGGGGTTATGAGAGGAGCTTAGCTCTAGACCAACTTGACCTTGAACTCGTCTGTGTTACTGACCAGTTGAGAGGCCCAGAGCCAGCAAGATGCTTTCCAGTGCCTCAGTAACCTTTATTTGCAAAGAGGGGGCAGTGAAATTCACCTCACTGGAGGGGAGAACTGCAGAGATACTGTAGGGATAACAAAGTGGCTGTTCTCTCCGCTGTAGGTGCTCCAGAGACAGCGCATGAAATGGTTATCAAAATTATCATTATTTCAGGGTGAAACTGCTCTCCCAGCCACCCAGTTCCTCAAATGGCGGGCCCCTGTGTCTGCCCAGAGCATCTCCTGGACCTCCCCATCATGGCCACCCAGTGCAGGACAGTGGCTTCCCTCTCCACCTCCCCCTGCCTGACCCAGTTTCTGTGAAAACCCAAGGTTCTCACTGAGCAGAGACAGCAGTCACATCTCTAGGTCTCATCGTCCTATTAGGACAACATCAGTGTAAACATTAGTTATTCACAAACCCAATTACATTTTGATTGCTCTGACCCAACTGAGATTGGGGTTACTCTCAATCCACATTTATTTTTTGGCACAAGCTTCCTAAGGTACAGGGAGAGGAAAACAAGCTCCCTCCCTCCTCTGCTGTACCAGGCAGGAATCTTCTCCTGGGTTCCCTCATTCCTTCTCTGTCTCAGCTCCAGAATGCCAGCCACACCTGGGCACTCTGCCACTGAATGGAGAGCAGGAGGGGCTGGGCCAGGGAGAGAGGAGAGTCTGGACAGCTTTGGAATGCCAGAAGGAAAGGAAGGCCTGCAACAGGGAAGGGGGAGGAGGGGACAGAATAGGGAACATGGGGATGTCTTTGGCCAGCCCCGGGACTGAGAGAGGAGCTGCCTGTGTTTGGGGTTGGGGGTGGCAAGCTGCTTCCCAGCACTTGGGACACTGTGTTCCCACATTCTAGGCTGAGCTCTTCCTGAACACGTCCCAGCTTGAGCTCTGGATCTTTGCCCCCAAACCCACTTCTCCCCATGCCTTCTCCATCCCTGCAAACCCCTCCAGTTGCTCAGGCCAGAAACCCACTCCAATCCATTAGTGAATCTTGGTGGCTCTACTCAAAATATGTTGAGAATGTCGTTGTTCTCACCATTTCTTCTACTCCCAGCTCTGGTCCAAGCCACCACAGTCTCTTGCCCAGCTGACTGTCATAGTCCCCTGTGGGTGCCCCCTTCCTCTATACTCTATTCTCAACACAGCCACCAAAGCAGCCCTTTTAAATGTGTAGCTGACCAACTCATTTCCCCGCTCAGAAAGCTGCAGTGGGTCCCTGTTTCACTCAGAGTAAAAGTCAGTCTTAGGTGCCTATCCTAGCTGGCCTTCTTTCTAACCTTGTCCCTATTATTCTCCCCCCACTCGTTCTGCTCCAGCCACAAAGATGCCAAGCCCAGTCCTGCCTCCAGCTTTCATGCTTGCTGTGCCTGGGAAAACTTCCTCCTAGACATCCCCATGGCTTGTTCTGTCATCTCCTTCAGACCTCTGCTCAAATGTCACCTCATCAATGAAGCCATCTCTATCTGTCAGGTCCCTGCAGGAAACAGATGGCATGCTCAAATTCAGATCCTTTGAGCAGGGTTTACAGAGATGTGGGCAGTGGGTCTGGAAACCACAGGGATGCTGTGGGGCCCTAGGCTATTCACAGTGAGGAGCTGCGACCATCCCAAGGCCAGATGACTGGTTGGGGCATTTGGGTTGGAGGGAGATAGCCGGTCTATGAACTCTCCCCCTTCTTTCTGATCTCCTGTGGGGCTCCCCATTGGCCACACTTAATAGAAGCCAGAGAGCAGGGTGATACAGTCCACATGGGTCAGCCTCCTTGGGCACAGAACAGGCTAGAAGGTAGAGAAGGGTAACGAGTGGGCTGGAGAGGCAAAGGGAAGATGGTCAGGTCATCATTCATGACTGTGCTACTTCAGTGTCACTTCCTGCACTCTATCCCTCTGCCCTCTTCTTTTTCTGTATTGCATTTCTCACCTTCTAAAACATGGTGCAATTTTTGTTTGTCTTTCCCGTTAGATTGTAAGTTCCACAAGGACAGGGATTTTTGTCTGTTTTTTCCCTCTGGTGTATCCCAATGCTTAGAACAAAGCCTGGCATATTGTAAAAGTTCAATAAATGTGTGATAAAGAAGGGAGTGCAGGGACGCCTGGGTGGCTCAGTTGGTTGGGCAACTGCCTTTGGCTCAGGTCATGATCCCGGGGACCCGGGATCGAGTCCCGCATCAGGCTCCCAGCTCCACGGGAGTCTGCTTCTCCCTCTGACCTTCTCCTCGCTCATGCTCTCTCACTGCCTCTCTCTCAAATAAATAAATAAAATCTTAAAAAAAAAAAAAAAAGAAGGGAGTGCATGAGAAAGAGGGAGGCCGTGGGGGGGGGCAGGTGAGATCTAATGGGGCCTGAGATCCCTGGGCTTCACCCCAGGAACTGCCATCTGTAATGAAGGAAGAATGCATTTGTTGTTCACGTAATTGGTAGTAACTGATGGTAATTTCAAGTAATTAAAACTAATTAATTCAATGAGTCAGTAATGTATTTATTTATGGTATCTGTGTTTGTTTCCTTATAAATATTGGTATTACTTTTGTCAGGCAATTAAAATTCACTGGGAAAGACAGGGAGGTTCCTGAGGGTGACAGAAGCTTGGCTTGGTCTGGGCCAGGCACGAGCAGTAGGACCAAGCTTTGGTGAAGGCTGAGGTTGGAACGCACGTGGGGTGGGGTGGGCCAAAGCAGGCACTGGTAAGGGGTTTTGCAGTTCTGGCTGATGTCAGTTTGGGGTTGGGAATTAAGATGCATAATCACAAAATCTTTTCATCTTTTCCAACTTCTTGAATTCCACTCCTCAACTCAGAAGTGTTCTATTTAGATTGGAATATATGAGGTCCATGGCGGGGGAGGGGGGAATGTCGCTAGGTATAGGATGGTCCTTCCCTCCCCAAATTCCTCTTCTTCTTCTTCTCTTTTTTTTTTTTTTAAAGATTTTATTTATTTGTCAGAGAGAGAGAGAGAGAGAGAGAGAGAGAGAGCACAAGCATGGGGATCAGCAGGCAGAGGGAGAAGCAGGTTCCCCGGTGAGCAAGGAGGCCGAGACAGGACTTGATCCTACAACCCTGGGATCAGGACCTGAGCTGAAGGCAGATGCTCAGTTTACTGAGCCACCCAGGTGCCCCTCCCTCCCCCTGACTTCCTTTCTGAGAGAACAGCAGTATCTTGAGCTCTTGGCCTTCTGCCCTGGGCCCTGATCTCCTAAGCATGAGACCAACTAGTTCTGGGTTGGACAGAAGAAGGAGAAGGAGAGGAGATGCGGATACTCCAGCCTATACACCCCAAAGGACCCAGAGCAGGATCTGAAGGGCTGAGAATAGTCATATGTGGGTGAGTGATGCTGGGGGAGAGCATGAGCTCCTAAAAGGCAAGTCCAAGGCTCTGGGGGTTCTCGTTGACTTTGTCCCAGGCAGGTGTAAGCATCCTGATCCTCTGGATGAATTGGCAGGGAATGACACAGAATCACGGCCCCCGTAGAGGATGCTGCCCTCATTTTTCTAGAATCCCAGCCCACATTCCTCCCAAAGGCCTCAAACTGGCAGTGTCAAGCCTTAGAGCCAAATGTAAACCTCCCCTCCCCTACTGGTCTTGGCTTTTTAGATCCTCTATGGCCCGGGATGCAAATTATACTTATTACAGGTTAAAAAAAAAAAAAAATACAGAGTGGGCATAGAGAAAGCAGAGAAAGAAGTGGGGGTAGGGCTGGATGTCTCCGAGATATGTAAGAGCTCTCGCCCTTCATGTGTCCTCTACAACTGCTGTCCCCCTACCCTGTGCTGCCTGCCCCCTCCCCCAATGTGAGGAGTTCAGGAACAGGTTCTGGAGTCAGATGACATGGCCTTAGATTCTGGCTGCTCTATCACTTCCTCTCCACGTGATGTGTTGGGCAAGTTACTTAACGTCTCTGAGCCTCAGTTTTCCAATCCGTGAAATGGGGATGATAATAGTACCTGTCCCATAAGCATTGTTACAGCGTTTAAATACACTTAGGCACATAAAGCACTTAGCCCATGTAGCCTGGCAGGAAGGAGGTGCTTAATCTGCCTTAGTTATTAGACTAACTCATGAAGTGTCCAGCCCCCCATGACTCACTTTTTGCATTCCAGCTTGGCCTCATCTCTAACCATGAAGACTCTCACAGTCCGGTTGGTGTTGACCAGCCCTAACAGTTCTTTCAAGGGCTCAAATGAGAGAGCACTGTCCTTTCAGGTCTGAATGGGGCATTTCTTTGCTGCAGACCTTTGTTCATGGCCTCAAACGTCACAGAGAATTGTCCTTCTTCTGCCCCTGCTTCTCCCCTGCAGCCCGGCCTCTGGAATGGTCCCAGCTGCGGACGGATCTCCAGCCGCAGGCTCCTTACCGCGTGGCTGTGACTCACCCTCATGGCAATTTTTCGCTGTCTTGTCTCTGTCTCACTGTCTCTGACCCCATCCAGGCCTCTGGGGCCTGTCTTTCATTTCCCCTTCTCGGTCCCTCTTTGTTCTCTCCATTTGTCTCCCTTAATTAGCCCTACTTTGGAACTGAAGTGTTTTTATTATGTTTTATTTATTGAATGGCTGTACGTTTCCTGTTCTTAATTTAAAAGGCAGATCGATAAAATGCTTTATGGTCCTTGCTTAAAACAAAACAGAACTAAGTTAAGTTCCTCTTTGTTCATGTGACTCTTCCTTGCTTATTTCTTTTTTCACAGGAAGAAAAGCTTCCTCATCCCCATTCCCTTAATTGACAAGAACACTTAATTCACTCACTGGCTTATTCATTCAGTTAATGACTCATTAAACAGCTATTGAGCCCCATCTGTGTACCGAGCTCCTTGGGTGGGACCCAGGGCAGTCCAGGTAAAACAAAGCCATGTTCTTGCCCACAAGGGCCTCCTCTCTAGCTGGGGAAACTTGCTTGGACAGTGACACATGCCAAAAAACGTTAGGGGTGCCATGTCAGTGTGATAGAGCATTGGATGTGGGCTGAGAATTCAAAGATGAGCAGATGTCTTGATTTGGGCTCTCCCAGAAGCAGACCCAAAGACAAAGGAAAGAGGAAAGGTAGTTAACTGGGGAGCTTCCCAGGCTGCATGGGTAGGGGAGTGAGGAAGAGAGACCTGGAAGGAAGGGAGGAGTCGATACAGGGCCCCTCAGTGAGCCGGTTACCACTGTCGTCTCCCTATCTGGGAGACCGTGTAGAGCACGTCTCAGCGTGAGCTCAACTGAGCGACGAGGGAGCTGGAGTATTTATACTCCTGTCACCTCCCAACAGTCACTGGTGAGGCCCACCCTGGGAAGTATGACTTCCTCCACACTCCTGGCCTGCTGAACAGTGGCAAAGTGGACTCTGGTGGTCAGAGAGAGCCTTCCAGGAAAGGAGGCAGGTTCTGGGAGTCAGGGGTCAGGCTGGTGTGAAGCGATGAGGACAGTGGCCCATGTGGGGGACCAAGGTTATCTGCTGCAATAGGTTTTGGGGGAGGGGAAGGGCACACTAGTCGGGAGGTCAGCGTGAATAAGAGTTAATGCCAGAAAAGGCTGGCCTGGTGTGGCCTGGACCTCAGTGTCCTCATTTGTAGAGGGGAATAAAAATCTTCCCTACCCATCCAAGTTGATTTGCACCAACTCCCCATCTCGGACCCCGCAGAGCAGAGCCCAATTCCGCCCTTTCCTTGAATTGTTCTGCCAAGCCTCCTGCCAGCCTCCAAGGCCCTGGATATTCAAAGCTATTTATGATGCCCTGTCGATATCTGTCTTGGTGGAGGAGCGCAGAGGGGCACGGATGGAACCTGGGGTCCTATCCATCAGTCACTTGGCTGCAATCTCTAAAGAGATTTTAATTGTGAGCTCAGATTTACTCCGGTCATCAGCAGTGCCTGCCCGCCTCTTTACAGGCCAAGAGCCGGGCCTGCAGGCCCGCTGTGGTTTGCCAAATGGACGTCTTGTAGCAACGCTGAGGAAATATTTGCTGCAGTGAAACAATGTACGAGGCAGAAAGCAATCGTCCTAAATCGCCCCCTGACAGCGCACTGGAGCTCTACTGGGGGCTCCTTCCACTGTACTCACAGCTATTTTTCTGGAGGACCCGGGTATCTCTGCCACCTGCCCAGGGAACAAAGGCGACCCCTCAAACCTGAATTTGGGGAAACTGAGGTTGGGGGCACCACTCCCCCTCTTCTGGGCCATGTGAAAGAGGGGACAGTAGGAGAACAAGGTCGGGGGGGGGGCAGAGCTGGGGGTGGCATGGGAGAGAGCCTTGCATTAGGAAGACCTGTACCAGGCCCTCCCTGAGCAAAAGATCCAGCAAGTGCCATCCACATTTGCAGCTGAGGACACAGAGGCTGAGGGAAGAGGAAGGCTAGCCTGAGACTGCACAGCGTGTTATGATGGGAGGCTCTGGGAACCTTGAGCTTTGGTCTTCTGGCATTCTGCACAAGGTTTTATCTGTGGACCCCTGAGTATCCCTTTCTGAACTCCTTGTCCTATGTCTCGAGGCTTCTTTGCCCCCAGGGCCCCTTCACTCTCAGGATTTGCTCTGGGCAAGTGACCTGCTCCCAGGAGCTTCTGGCTCTCAGTGCTTCTGAGTGGCTATCTCCTGGATGTGGTCAAGTCTTCTCTCTGCCCGTGGGCTATAGCCACTTGTATCTTGATCAGAGGAGAACCTCCAGGGGAGAGGAGAAAGAGCAGGAGGAACGGGGTGGGAGGAGTGGGGGAGGGTTGGAGAAGATCCTTCTAGACTGTGAAGGTTCCCAAATAAGGGCTCCTATTCTGCTTTTGAGGCTCAGGACCCAGAGCAGGTCTGCCCTTGGCACACCCAGCCTACTGTTGCAGAATTTATCCAACAGAAAAAACAGAGCTCACAAGACTCTCATATACGATATCTATTGTTGCTGGTGATAGCAAAAAACAAAAACAAAAACAAAACAAAACAAAACTGGAAAAATGAATGTCCATTAATAGAATGGTTGACTAAATCATGGTTCAGTTTTGGAGTATCATGCAACTATTAAAAAGGAGGGAGACCTAATTGGAAAGTCACATGTGAGAAATCAAGTTGAAAGATAAAATGTGTCTTTGGATTTCATTTAAAAAATTTTGTTTACGGGACGCCTGGGTGGCTCAGTTGGTTGAGCGGCTGCCTTCGGGTCAGGTCATGATCCCAGCGTCCTGGGATCGAGTCCCACATCAGGCTCCTTGCTCGGCAGGGAGCCTGCTTCTCCCTCTGCCTCTGCCTGCCACTCTGTCTGCCTGTGCTCTCTCGCTCTCTCTCCCTCTCTCTCTGACAAATAAATAAATTAAAAAAAAATTTTTTTGTTTACATTTGTATTTGGGGCTTAGGTAGTAAAAGCACTTGGAGGGGTCAGATTAGGATCAGGTTCCATTGTGAAAAACAGAAAAAAGGGCCACAAAACAATAGTTGCTTTTTTTTCTTTCTTTTTTTTTTTTTAAGGATAAAGTTTACTTCTCTCTCACTGAAAGTTCTGGAAGTAAGTGATTCAGGCCTGGTGTGGTAACTCTACTCTATGAATTCCTCCAGGTATCTTCTATCTACCATGAGTGGCTTCCATTTCGAAAGTCATCTCATGGCCCCAATATGTTTGCTTTAGCTCCAGCCATCACTTCAACATTCTAACCAACAACAAGAAGGAAGGCATCAAGAGTAGCAAGCCTTCTTCGCTTAAAAAGTCACTTCTTCAAAGTCACAAATACTAATTTTGGTTACATCTCATTCACCAGAACCTAGTCCCATAGCCATAACTAGTTGCAAGGGAGGCTGGGACATGTAGACTTCATCCCCAGTGGCTACCTGCCCAGCTGAAAGTCTTTTAGGAAAAAGAGTATAGATACAGGCGACAACTAGTTGCCTTTGTCCAGAAGTATACTTCGTATTAATCACTTTAAGGAAGAGATTTGGGGAGGGACATGGAAACTAGTCAAATATTAATTTTTTAATAGCCTATACTGAATGCTTGACCTTTCTGAATTATCATTTAAAATTTATTGGGGCACCTCGGTGGTTCAGTTGGTTACGTGTCTGACTCCTAATTTTGGCTCAGGTCATGATCTTAGGGTTGTGAGAGCGAGCCCCTTGTTGGGCTCTGTGCTCAGTGCAGATCTTGTCCCTCTCTCTCTACTCCTCCTCGTGCTCTCTCTTTCTCTCTAAAATAAATAAAATCTTTAAAAAATTTATTACTTTGCTACTTTTGTAATAAAAACTCCAATAACATATTTCCTTTTTTTAAAGATTTTAAAAATTTATTTATTTGACAGACAGAGATCACAGAGAGAGAGAGAGAGGAGGAAGTAGACTCCCCGCTGAGCACAGAGCCCAATGTGGGGCTCGATCCCAGGACCCCGGGATCATGACCTGAGCCGAAGGCAGAGGCTTAACCCACAGAGCCACCCAGATGCCCCTCCAATAACATATTTCTTAAAAACCCCTCTGATCATGGCTACAATTAACTAGTCAGGAAAGAACAGGTGTTGGCAAGGATGTGGAGAAAGGGGAACCCTCCTATACTGTTGGTGGGAATGCAAGCGGGTGCAGCCACTCTGGAAAACAGTATGGAGTTTCCTCAAAAAGTTGAAAATAGAGCTATCCTATGACTCAGCAATTACATTATTGGGTATTTACCCCAAAGATACAAACGTAGTGATCCAAAGGGGCACCTGCACCCCAATGTTTATAGCAGCAATGTCCACAATAGCCAAACTATGGAAAGAGCCTAGATGTCCATTGACAGATGAACGGATAAAGAAGATGTGGCATATATATATATATATATATATATATATATATATATATGGAATATTATGCAGCCATCAAAAACTTGAAATCTTGCCATTTGCAACAACATGGGAACTAGAGGGTATTATGCTAAGCGAAATAAGTCAGAGAAAGACAATCATCATATGATTTCACTGATATGACAAATTTGAGAAACAAGACAGAGGATCATAGGGGAAGGGAGAGAAAAATGAAATAAGATGAAACCAGAGAGGGACACAAATCATAAGAGATTCTTAATCTCAGGAAACAAACTGAGGGTTGCTGGAGGGGTGGAGGGGTGGGAGGGATGGGGTGGCTGGGGGATGGACATTGGGGAGGGTATGTGCTATGGTGACTGCTGTGAATTGTGTAAGACTGATGAATCACAGACCCGTACCCCTGAAACAATACATTATATGTTAATTTAAAAAAACGTTCTCATCACTCTGTTTATTCTAGTATAAACACTAAATCTTTTAGCATGGCATTCAAAGCCCTCTCAAATTGGCCTGGGCCACATTTTGCACTTCTTCCCTTTCCTGTGGACCTTGCTATGACCACACTTTTTTGCTGTGAACCATCTACCTTTTCCTGTGAACGCCCCACCTGTGTGACTTTGTATATTCTGGTTTCTCTTCCTAAAATGCCCTTCCTGCTCCTTGTTTCATCTTTACCACTTCGTCACTCAAAAGTCATCTCCTGGGAGAAATCTTCCTCCCTGGCCCTAACTTTGGTTACACACACACAAACATGAATAGAAGCATTTGGGAGACAGGAGGTCAGGTAGTGGGCACAGAGGATTCTAGAAGGATCTGCCACAAGCCCTCCTCCCCAGGGGGATAGTGGGCTCTGTGGGTGAGTGCTGGGAGGGCAATCTGGGGTTCCTTCTCCTCTTTGGTTGGAGGAGATGAGCCAGTGGCCAGAGGCAGATGACCTTTCACCAGGCTGACCAGGTGACTTCTGGGTTCCGTGTTCTGAAGCCTGGGCTGCCAGGCCTCACCCTCCTTTGTCACTTGTTTTCCTTTTCTGAGACTGTGTCTTAATGGCCGGGTCCTGACATTCCCTCAGCCAGGTGGTGGTGGGGTAGGTGTAGAAACCTCAGCCTCCTTTACCAGAAAGGGAGCTCCTGAAGGCCAGAGCCTGTTCCCTCCTGCAGATAGAGGATGAGTCCTCCCATCGCAGCAGGTAGTAACTCCAGAGGGAAGACCTTGCCTCCTGCCATCAGCCTGGGCATCCAGTTCTGGCCTCAGGGGCACCCAGCTGGGGTGGGTGGTCTGGGCTCGAAGAGCCAGGAAGAGACCTCCTGTCTCTGCCCTCTGTCCCCACCCCAAATTGCCTCCTTCACCTTTCCCAGTTTGTGTTTACCTCAGCCTCCCGCTCCTGCCCTGTTCTCCCAGCCGATCTGATTGCTATAATTAGTTAATCAGTAACTGGCATAATTTCCTCCTGATTAATGCAGGAATAATCACCCGCCAGGGCTGCCAGCAATTTGCTTATCAGAGTCACTTTGAAACAGCTTTGAAAATGAACGATTGGCACCTTCCTTGGGGTTAAAATTAGAGCCTGGGGAGGCCGCCCTCTGCTGTGGGCGTCTGGGACGTTGGGAGGGGCCGGGCCAGGGGAGCCCCCATCCCACTGCCTGTGGTCTGGCCTCACTCCCGGGGTCTGGGGGAGAGCGGGGCAGGCACACCCCGGCGGGCTGTCCCACCATCAGTCTCTGGACTCCCCGGGCCCTGAGAGGTCAAGTTCCTCCGGGCTGCTTCCCAGGCTCCCAGTCTCCAGTTAGCACTGGGCTCAGCAGCAGCGCAGGGCTGGGGTTGGGGTTGGGGAGGGGGGGGGGCGGGCAGCCCTCCGGAGCTGGTGAGAACCACGGTTCCCATGGTTTCTGGCTGCAAAAATGTTTTCAGAATGGAGGAGAGACGCTCCACCTGGCCCCGACGCGCCTGCTGCATGGGGCTTCAGGGAACCGGGCGAGACAGGGCATCCATACTCACTCACACCTTGCAGCCACACGGTCATCTCAAGGGTGGGCGGGGCGGGTGGGGTAGGAGGGGCTGCGGCGCCTTCTGGGAGGGAGCTCGCGGGTGGAGACCAGTACCGGAGGCTAGTCCAAGAGGAGGGAGGACTTTGGTAAAGGGGCAGGGCGGAGGGCAGGAGGGTCCTGCTCTAGGTGGTAGTAATAATAACAGGGACGCCTGGGTGGCTCAGTTGGTTAAGCGGCTGCCTTCGGCTCGGGTCATGATCCCAGCGTCCTAGGATCCCAGCGTCTTAGGATCGAGTCCCACATCGGGCTCCTTTCCCACATCGGGCTCCTTGCTCAGTAGGGAGCCTGCTTCTCCCTCTGCCTCTGCCTGCCACACTGCCTGCCACTCTGTCTGCCTGTGCTCGCTCTCTCTCTCTCTGACAAATAAATAAAATTAAAAAAAAAAAAAAGAATAACAACAATAACAACACCAGTAATAAAGGGCAACTACCCGACCTTTTATGGAGTACGGGAATTGTACTACGTTCTTCACATACATTATCTCCTTTAAACCTCATGAGCGAATAATAAACACTTAATGAGGACACACTATGTGCCCGTGTTGCTGCTTTATTTTTGTAGTTTTATTTTTAATTATGGGCAATTTCAAGTATACACAGAGACAATTGTCATAATGAACTCCTATGTACTCATCACTCAGTTTCTACAATTTATTAACGTTTTTCTAATCTCATCTCATCTCTCCCACCCTCCATTCTTGTACTTGTTTGAATATTTTAAAGCCAGTGCCGAGACACATCATTTCACCTGTAAAATGAGATGCAGGTAGGAAGAGCATGGTCCTCACAAGGTTGTTGAAGGATTTAATGAGATCAGGCAGGCACAGGTCTCAGGACACACATGCACCCCACAGATATTGGTTATTATTACGTAGAAGCAAGGGAGTGTTGAAATCTTATCTAAATCTGTAAGGTCTAGAGGAGAAGCAACAGACAGGGCCAGGGGTGTGAGAGATTCCATGGCCTGTGCAGGGGTTACTCAGACAGGTTTTGGGGTTTGGGGCAGGAGAGGCTGGCGTGATTGTTGCCAACATTTCCTGTGCACCTGAGTCACCTATGGCGCTGCAGATGGCAACCGAGCTAGTGAGCACAGGGGATGCTGTGGTCTTGCAGCTGAACGATGGTCCCTGGGTGCTCCCTTTGGCACCATCAGGTGCAAGCCCCTCTCTCCAGGTCTCTGCTAGCAGCTTGCAGAGCTGAGGGAAAGGGGCAGGCAGGCAGTGAGAGGCACTGGAGGACTGGTTCTCATTGTCTCAGAAGAGGGTATCATGGCATCCAATCCGGAGAAATCGGGGCAGTCCCTTGAGTATCTCTACCTGCCGGGGGACTGGGGGGTGCTGTGTTGTTCCATTTGCTCCCAGGTGCACCACTGGGTCATGAGGGATTCCGGGAAGAGGTGGTGGAAGGCCACGACCTGTTGGAACACACTGAGTTAAGCAATAATCTGCAGGACACACAACTATCACAGGGTGGGGTGTGATTGTCCAGATCAGGGCCCAGGCCTAGCCTGGGGGGCACCGATGCTGAGCGTGTGGAGGGTCACATGTGTGAGTGCGCGTGTGCGTGCGTGCACTCAGACTCACACTCCTGACTTGCAAATGCACCTTCCCGTGCACACACTGTCAAGGAAGTCCACGCATGTGTGTGCATGCGCGTGCGCGTGACATTGTCAAGAAACACCTGTCACCGAGAAGGTTCCGTCAGGGTGAGAAATAATAAGTGAATACAGAAACATTACGCTGTCAAGTAGGTGAGACCATGTGACTAGCTGCATTAGAGGGAAAAAAAAAAACCCAACAACTCCACAAAAGCTTTTTTAAATAGACTTCGTGTTTACAGAATCAAGCCGTTTGCCATGCTTGGACTACTGCCAACGGCCAGCTCACGGAGAGCACAGGTGAATTAGCTTCATGGGTAAGGCATGGGAGCGGGTGCCTGTATTTCTGAAGGGGAGGCTGTGGCCCTCTCCCGGCCCTACCTCAGAGCAGGCTCCACCTCCTGCCTTTGCAGGACATTGACTTTTTTTTTTTTTTCTGTTATTTCATTCTTCATTTCTTTGTTTATTTTTCTTTTTTATTAAGATTTTATTTATTTGAGAGGGAGAGAGAATGAGAGAGAGAGAGAGAATGACAGAGAGAGAGCATGAGAAGGGGGAGGGTCAGAGGGAGAAGCAGACTCCCTGCCCAGCAGGGAGCCGGATGCGGGACTCGATCCCAGGACTCCAGGATCATGACCAGAGCTGAAGGCAGTCGCCCAACCAACTGAGCCACCCAGGCGCCTGACATTGACGTTTTGTATCCACCGCCTTCCTTCTTGAAACTCTCACTCCCCCCATTTTGCTGACACTGAACTCTCTCACTTCTCCTAAATCTTTGGTGGCTCCTCCTTCTCCTTTGCTCACTCTTCCCTGTGTCTTTCCCCTTACATGCAGGCAGCCCCTCTGAGACTCCATCCCCAGCAGAGTTCAATTTTGGAACCACCTGCCCTCCTTGTGTGATCTCTTTGATTCTCTTGTCTTCAACTCCTGAATTGCCACCAAGCAAGACTCCCAAATAAATTCCTACTCCTGGTTCTGATCTTTCTCCAAGGACGCCAGCCGGCAGTTCCCCTTGTGTGTACTGGACAGTTCCACTAGGCTCTCCTGCCGGAACCTCAAATTCAATTTGTCTTTATCAATTTGTCATAATCTTCTTCTGCAAATCAAATTAGCCTTCTGTAATCCCTAAACCTTCAACTGGCACCACCTCCCTTTCAGTCCTTTTATCCCAAAACTTGGGAGTCACATCCAGCCCCCACTATAACTGTGTGGGTCCAAGGGCTTCCATCCTGAATCTCTCTTCTTTCTCCCTCCTTCTTGCCATCCCCACCGGCCATCCCTGGCCCTCTCACAGGGACTCTTTGCCTCTCATTGTGTTCTGTCTCCCATCCAGCCTTCACACTCTAAATCAGGGAGGCACCTTTGAGCTCCCTGTGATTGGTCCCAACCAACTCCTTCCACTGAGTCTTCCTGCATTCATTTCTCTCACCCTGAACCCTCTGCCCAGGCATTGCCCTTGCTGTGACAATTTTCCCAGAGCATATCAGGCACTTGCATATTTTTGTCCTTCACCCTTCCTTGTCCTATCCCCAGTTTCTACCTATCCCATTCCTACTCATTTTATTAGTTAGCATCAGGTCCAGCTGTAAATCATAGAGACCCCAAATGATAGTGACGAAAGATATATGTTATTTCTCTTTTATGTAGAAATCAGGGTGGAGCTCTGCTTCATAAAGTCCTCAGAGACCCAGATTCTTTGTAATTTACTGGTTTGTCATTCCTAGGGTGGGGTTCCCAACCTCATGATCCAAGACAACAGCTAGAGTTCCAGCCATCTACTCTGTGATGCTGCAAACTGGGCAAAGGGTGTGGAGGGACCTGATTGGGTGGGGGTCGGCAGCACAGGAGGTGAAATAATTCACCCAATGCAGAACAAAAGAGAAGTTTATTGAACACTCCACAGGGGAGCAGTGGGTAGGACTGCAAAGGAGAGACTGCCTGCTCTGCGGTGGTGGTGGGGCCCCAGTTACAGGCGGAGTGAGGGACTATGGGGCCCATATGGAATTTGGGCCCCATAGTCCCTCACTCCCTTTTTTGGTCACTGTGCCTGGTTGTAAGTAGCCCATTGGTCAGTTTAGGGCCTATGGCTTTCAAGGTGGGTCGCTTCATGAACCTGTTTGGATTCAGCTCGGTGGTCAGTGGTCGCTGTGGACTTTCTTCCTTACTCAGGTTTCCATTGATCAAACCTGTCGCCTAAAAGTGGCCTCTACAAAGGGCACGTGTGGCTGCTTTAAAGGAAGGCTACCAGAGGTACCACATTGCTTTTCTTTCTTTTTTAAATGTTTTATTTATTTAACAGAGAGAGAGAGAGAGGATATTGGGGAACAATTAGAAGTATCTGAAACCATCTGACAGCAACCCATTTATTTATTTTTAGAGAAAGAGAGAGAGAGAGAATGTGGGAGGTGGGGGGAGGAAGAGGGACACAGGGAGAGGGAGAGAGAGAATCTTAAGCCAACTCCATGCCCAGCACAGAGCCCAATGTAGGGCTCAATCTCACGACCCTGAGATCAAGAGTCAGACACTTAACTGACTGGGCCGCCCAGGGACCCCAGACAGAGACCCATTTAAATGCTTCTCCCTTCAAGTGCTGTCTCAGAGCCCCCAAATGTAATGAACCACTTCATCCTGGGCCTTTGCCTACAGTAGTTACCAGAAATTCTCTCTGCTCTCTATTACTGTCTATTGTTCTAGAGTTGGTCTCCCCTCTTAGACTGTGAGCCCCTAGAGGCAGGGGAAGTGTCTTCTGCAGCCTCAAGCCTCCTCATGGCCAGTTCCAAGTGCAGCAGAGAAGGGAGTGCGCGTTGGGGAGTGTGTGTTGAGCAGAGGGAGCCCTCCAGCTGTCTCGGTCCCTCTGCCCTGGGGACCATCAGCCTGGTTTCAGAGGTGCTCTGTGTTGTCAGGATCACCGCCTAGAGCTGGTGCACCCGTGGACCCACCCTGTGGGTTTGTTTCCCACAAAGGTTTGTTTCCTTTTACATAATGGCACTTTGCTGAGTTATAATTGATAAACCTTCAAGTGCCCTAATCTTAAGGCTAAATCAGTGACTTCTGTCAAATGTGTACACTCATGTAACCACCACTCAGAGCAAGACGTAGAACATTTCTAGCACCTCTGAAGTCACCCTTGTGCTCCTCCCTAGTTGTAGCCCTTGCAGAGGTAACTGCTGTTCAGGTTACTTGAGTGGCTATGGTTTCACTGGTGCTTATATGAACTTCAGCAAACCCTGGCTGCTTGGTGGTTATGAAGAAAGTAGGAGCCAGGGTTGGGAAACATTTATGTCTCTGCTCCAAGTCTTCTCCCATCTCTGTAAGTGCTTATCCCACTAGTCTTTTTTTTTTTTTAAGATTTTATTTATTTATTTGACAGAGATCACAAGCAGGCAGAGAGAGAGGAGGAAGCAGGCCCCGCTGAGCAGAGAGCCCGATGTGGGGCTCGATCCCAGGACCCTGGGATCATGACCTGAGCCGAAGGCAGAGGCTTTAACCCACTGAGCCACCCAGGCGCCCCCCCCCACTAGTCTTTAAGTTCTTTTAACTCACCCAGCTTTCTCTGGTCCCAAGACCTTTGCACAAGCCATTTTATCTTCCTGGTGCATTTTTCCTCCACCTATGGCCTATCTAATTCCTGTTTGACCTTCGCGTCTCAGCGCAAACATAACTGCCTCATGAGGCTATCCCTACCCCACTCAGACTGAGTTCTACATCTCATAGCACCTGGCACCTTTCCTTTTGTAACAACCATCACCCTTGTAACTCTTTTAACGCTCACTGTGGCAGACGCACCCTAGGATGACTTCTCCCTGAGTCACATCCCTTGAGTGTGGGTGGGATCTGTGATTTGTTTCTTTCTTTTTTTTTTTTTAAGATTTTATTTATTTATGTGACAGACAGAGATCACAAGTAGGCAGAGAGGCAGGCAGAGAGAGAGGGAGGGAAGCATGCTCCCCGCTGAGCAGACAGCCTGATGCGGGGCTCGATCCCAGGACCCTGGAATCATGACCTGAGCCAAAGGCAGAGGCTTTAACCCACTGAGCCACCCAGGCGCCCCCCTGTGATTTGTTTCTAATCAATAGACTATGTCAAGGGCTACAGGGTTTCACAGTTCCCAGTCAATTGATTTGGGGTTAAAAAGGAAAAAAAGGAGATTATTCTAGGTTTAATCAGGTTAAAGCCCCTAAAAAAGGGACTAGGAAACTTCTTGAAGTCAGAGACTTTCTGCTGGAGTCAAAGAAGCAAGTCACCTGGAGTCCCACCTCTACATGGAAATTAATGCAGTTTGACAGAGCTTGGAAGATCTTTCTCCAGTCAAGCCTCTGCCAAGAATGCAGCCCAGCTGATGCCCCGATATAGCCTCGTGGCACTGTGAGTAGAGGACAGAGAGAAACCATGCCTGGACTCTGGGCCCACAGGAACTATGAGGTAAGGAATGTGTATTGTTGGGGCATCTGGGTGGCTCAGTCAGTTAAGTGGTGCCTTCGACTCAGGTCATGATCTTGGGGTCCTGGGATCAAGCCTCCCATATTGGGATCTCTGCTCAGCAAGGAATCTGTTTCTCCCTCTGACCCTCCCCCCTCTCATGCTTTCTTTCTCTCTCTCTCAAATAAATACATTTTTTTTTAAGATTTTATTTATTTATTTGAGAAAGAGGCAGTGAGAGAGAGCATAAGCAAGGAGAAGGTCAGAGGGAGAAGCAGACTCCCGATGGAGCTGGGAGCCTGATGCGGGACTCGATCCCGGGACTCCGGGATCATGACCTGAGCTGAAGACAGTCGTCCAACCAACTGAGCCACCCAGGCGTCCCTCAAATAAATACATTTTTAAAAGTCTTAAAAAAAAAAAAGAATTTCTCCAGTTGGATCGCTTTCTCAGAATCTCTCCCCTCCCTTTCATTCCCCCTTCAAAACATCCTGTGGAGCCCCATGTGGGAGATTAAAAGACCCGAGGGAGGGCATTAGATCCTCCCTCTCTTTTGGCCGCAACCTGGAATTAGTCTCAGAGCTGTTTAATCTGAAGATGTTCCTTTCTTTTCTTTCTTTTTTAAAGATTTATTTATTTAGAGAGAGAGTGTAGGGTTGGAGGGGGCAGAGGAAGAGAGAGAATCTCAAGCAGACACCCCACTGAGTGGGGAGCCTGATGCAGGGCTCGATCTCACAATCCTGAGATCATGACTGGAGCCAAAACCAAGAGTTGGCCGCTTAACAGCCTGAGTCACCCAGGTGCCTCTGAAGATGTTGTTTTCAAGCCCCAAGCCCATATTCTCAAAGGCTCACTAAGCATCTCCTCCTGGATGGTCATTATGGGTTGAACTGTGTCATCTAAAAAGATACATTGAGGGTACCTATGAATATAATCTTATTTGGAAATCACATCTTAGGCAGGTGTAATCAGTACTAGATTAAGTTTAATTTGATTAAATCCAATGACAGATGTGTCCTTCTAGGAAGAGAAATTTGGCCACAGATGCAGGAAGAATGCCATGCATCAAAAATGGCAGAGGTTGGAGTGATAGGTCTACAAGTCAAGGAACACCATAGATTGCTGGGAAACATGAGAATTTAAAAAGAGGCAAGGGGGGTTTCTTCCTCAGAGCCTACAGAGGGAACACGGCCCTGCTACACCTCGATTTTCGACTTCTAGCCTCCAGAACTGTGAGAGAATACGTTTCTGTTGTTTTAGTCATCCATGTTCCCGTTAATTTGTTACAGCGGCCCCACGAAACCGATCCAATGGTCTGCCGGTACCTCAGACTCAACACATTGCAGAGACGATCACCTTCCTTCTCAAACCTGTGCCTCTGGCTTGAGGTGCCCTACCCAGGCTTCAAGTCTGAGCTCCATCCGCATCCATTCCGTGGCAAATCGGTACCAACGTCTAGTCTCTTGCCCTGCTCCTCTGTCCCTCCCCTCCCTCTCACCCACAACCTTCTTAATTTTTTTTAAGATTTTGTTTATTTAGTAGAGAGGGAGGGAGGGGGAGAAGCAGAAGGAGAAGGACAAGCAGACTCACGCCGAGCACAGAGCCTGACACAGGGCTCGATCCCCCAACCCCGAGATCATGACCTGAGCCGAAATCAAGAGTCTGACGATCAACTGACTGAGCCACCCAGGCGCCCCTCCCCACATTCTTAGTTTAGACCCTCATTCTGGATCTCATGTCCCCTGCCATCTCACACAGGATTGGATGATTACTACACCATCGTACAGCTATCATGTGACCCCCGCCCCCACTGCTCTCTAGCCAGAAACCCAAATAAACCTCCTTTGTAGGGGACCCTGCTGAAGGCCCAGCAAATCCCCTTTATTGGGCAAATGCGTTTGTCCTCCAGCTGCTGTGAGCCTTGGCTCGTAATAACTCACAACTGCTCCTTCTTTGGAGAATTGCCCTGGGCCAATGTGTGCCGTCTTTTCTAGGAGGTTATGTCCTCCCTACCAAGGGCAGCCCACAGCCAATGACTGACTGATTCGCGGGTATGAAAGGCCAATCCCTTTGCCTCAAAGCAGAGTTAAGTCTGTGGTGTAATCAATCCATTCTCCAGAGCTTTTGGAGGGATCAGGCTAAAGCCAGACTCTGGGTGGAGACCATATCCTTGCTTAGCCCCTTCCCTTGCCCTACCGGCTCCTTGCCTTTTCCTGAGTTTTCCCTCAGTGATCACATCATGGAGTACCTCTCCCAGGCTCTGCTCTCAGGGGGCCCACCTAAGATGACCGTTGGTAGAGCAATGGCATTCCTTAGTAAAATCCACACTCCTTCACTTGGCATTCAAGGCCCTCCACGATTAGACCCAGAGCACCCATGTTTCCACCTTGACCCTCCTCTTCCCCCTTCCCTTGTGCTATGCTGATGCAAAGCATAGCAGATCCCTGAACTGCATACTGAGCCACGCATATGTTCCTCTGTTTCCCACCTCTGAGCCTTTCCTATACTCTTCTTCCTCCTGGGCTTCCCTTCTCTGCTTCCCTCATCCACACCCATCAAAGCACGACCCACACTTCAAGTAGGGAAGTAGGGAAGACCCATCTCCCTCCTTTGATCTCTTAGAGCAATTCCTGTCTCTGTCCAATGTTACGAATCCCTTTCGGTTCAGTAATCGTAGGGAAATACCAAGTTAAGTGGCAAAGTTTCTGTCTCAGTTGAGGCCCCAAGTTACTAGGTGTCAACTAGCTCACTTCCAAATTATGCAAGACCACCCCAGCAGGACCTACAAAGGAGGCGGCCAAGAGCTGGTTCTCACTGCTAATTGCTCACCTCCAGGCCATCCTAGAGGTGGGGAGGCTGAGAGCGTCGGAGGTTAGGAGGGACGAGCTATTGGAGAACTGAGATTCATCTCCCATATGTGGAGGGTGGGATACGGTGACTGGGTTTAGGAACTGTGCCTGGGAAACATGAAGGATCAGGGGCTGCACCTGGCTATCTGCTTTAATGGTAGATGGTCAGTGTTTATAGGGGCTGAAGATGCTGAGAATTTCCCATGGAGCCTCGGGGGTCCAACTGGGATTGCCTTACATTGTTTTCCAAGGGGTGGAATGACAGATGCCCCGGGAGAGGGGACAGATGAAATGACAGCTGGAGAGTGCCACCGCCCGGTCAGGGAACGAGGACAGGTGAGGAAGCCGGGCAGTGGGTTCCCAGCAGAGGAAGACGAAGCTCTGCACACCTGCCGAGCCCTGGGACACGTGTACTTAATAGAGCACATGACCGAATCAGGCAAGGAAGACCTTTCCTGCCCCCAAACCTCAACCAGACTTAAATAAACACGCAAGTTTTGTCGTGGATAATGTCAAACACACCGCCAAGTAAAGAGAACACTCTGACAGGCTCCCATGCACCCTTGCTCAGCTTTGGTATTACCCACACAAAGCCAGGCTGGTCTCATTCACACTCCTTCTCTCTTCCCTTCCCCTTCATGGACTTGGCATTTTAATTGTCAAACGCTAATTTGCTTTTGTGACACAAGCAAGTACAAACTTCCTGCCTAAGAATTGTTGGGGCTCTGTGCGGCCTGGGGATAGTGGTTTCCCCACTCTGGACTGCTGTGACCTTGTTCCTGTCCTGGCCTGGGGGTCCTCTGGGCCGGATCCCACACCACATGGATGGCCAGCAGGGATGACAGCAGTGATGACTGCTGGGACCAAAGGGTCACGCACAGCGTGTGTGCTTGGAGCAGGGGTGACATGAAGCCAACATGTGGTTGGTGTGTGGCTGGGGTGTGCGACATGTCATTAGTTGCATGCTGGTGTGGGGCTGGCGTGTCTGTGATGTGTGGGTGGGAGATGGGGGGGGCGCATGCGGCTGGCACGTCCGTGGTGGCCAAGGTGTGAGGCGTGTGGGTGCTGGCTGGTTGGCTCTGTGCTTACGCTGTGTAATGATTGATCTGATTTGCCCTCCCCTGCGCCTCCCCTCCTGGTGGCTGACTGCATCCCATACATACCAAGGTTCTTATCACATCAAGAATTCATAATCATCCCAAAATATTCAATGGGGATATGAAATATTTACACACGAGGCGCCAGACAGTGAAATGAAACAAGACCGTCCCCAGACCCTGGTAGAAACCTCTCTCCTGCGGGGACAAGAAGGGGGCTGAGTAGCAGCGGCATCTTCACGGGTTCCCATCTCTCCTCCCAGCGCTCTGGGGCCCACAGGGCGCATCCCATCCATGTCCTTGTTTGGCAGGGAAAAGCAGATCTCCGGATTCCTCCCTGTTCCCTGTGTGGGCAGGAGATGACTGAGGGGGGCGGCAGGAGAACTGAGAGCGGCTAGTCCTCTGTCATAGGAACCCACAGTCTTGGCGAGGGAAGCAATCACATCACTCATTCACCCTTTGCTCCACAAAATGCTGAAAGGATCCTCATTTATCTGCTTGCTTAGCTCCAGCAATGGGGAGCTCATTACCCTCATTCAACAGCTGGTGACTCGCAGCTAGAAAGCTCTTCGGCGTCTTCAAATGCCTGAAAACTTCATTTGGTAGTCCCCTTCAGCCTAACAACATTTCAGCTTCCTCTGAGGGTCACCTTGCCCATCCCCCAGTCAGCCTGGGTCCTTGGTATCTTGACACCCCCCAGCCCACCCTGCCACCCTGGGAGGCCCAGAGCACATATGGGCCCCTGAATGGCTGTAATGGCCTCGTCTGTTTGATTAGCATGCAATTAGCCTAATGCATATTTTAACATGACACCCCAACTGCTTATCAGTCATCTGCAGCCAGGGACAGACAGACAGACGGTGGACTGGCAGAGCTAGGAGGAAGGAGATCTCGGTGACTTTCAGGAGCACAGTACCAACTGGGGGTTACAGAGCAGCTGGAAGAGTTGTGCTGTTTTAAGAGTCCCAAAGTCCTTCCCTCCAGTATCCAGGGCAGGGTGATGCTCTGGGCTCAGTTTCCCCAGTTGCAGCTCTATCGCCAGTTGCGCCAACAGTAACATCAACTGCCGAAAGATACTGTCTCCCCCAACAGGCTGGAAAACCTTATTCTCTTTGAGAACAAGTACCCTGTCTTCTCTTTCCTCTCCTGTCTCCTTCTCGCTCCGCCTGGAATTCCTGGCGAAGAGCTGTGATCCAGAACAGAAAGAGCACTGGACTGGGAGTTCCTGGATGAGTACATTATGTTGACCAAGCTGTGTCGTCTGGCAGAATCCGTTCAGACCATGGTGTAGAAACAACAGAGGCTTGCAAGCTCGATCACTGTCCCATTTCAGCTCTATCACAGGCTAGCTGGGTGGCCTAGGAAAATGTCTCAACTTCTCTGATGGAAATGCAAATAGATTATAACACCTACCTAATGGAGCTGGTAGGAGAATTAAACGAGTTAAACCAGTGCCAGCACTTACAGATACTGAAGACACGATGCCTTCCTCCCACCTGCCCCCTCTTCCCCTACTATCTTACACTGTCTTGAATTCACAGGCTCCTCCATGGGCTCTGGCCACTTTGCTAGTGGGGAAGTAAGACTGGATTCCTGGAGGACAAAATAACCCTGACTATCTGTAAGGGCCTCTCGGGTGGAGCCCTGAAGGTGGGGTAGCTGGGGTTTGTGCTGAGCAGGGGGCTGTAGCTTCCAATGAGTGAGGCAGGGCGTTCCTGATTGACACACTCTCCATGAGGATAAACTGGAATGTGACCCTGTTACTGTCACACCCTGAATGGCAGAACATGGAGGAGCCTAAATATTTCATGGTCAAGTTCATCAATAATGGAGACCGAGGCTAAATTACATAACTGTCACCTTTCTGTTAAGTAATATTTTCTGCGTGGGGTGGGGAGGGGACCATGGAAGTCTTTATTGAAAATCATGAATGATTTAGTTCAGCAAATAAAAGGAATCAAGAGGAGAAGAAGGGAAAGGGATTTTCTAGGGTCACTACCTCATTGTCCAGGGACAGCTGGAAGGGATCTGAAGGGTGTGGGGTTCTTGGTGGGGAGGGTGCTGGGTGTACCTATAGCGAGGCTTTGGGAGTCAAGCAGGGTGGGCTGATTAACGCACTAACCTGAGTCTCACGGTCACGCTGATCCTTTTTCATGGAGATGGACTGAAAGAAGCTCAGAGACAACTATAAATCAGGGCTCTGTCTCCCGCATCAAACTGTACTCTGAGTGTGGACACTTGTCTCCACCAGGGGCCCCTGAAGGCAAGAGCTTGGCTCTCTCATCAGACCAAGCACTTCCTGAGAGCCGCAGATGTTTCTCCTCCCTCGGAATTGGAGCCCTTGTGGGGTGCCTAGGTGGCTCCGTTGGTTGGCCATCCGACTCCTGATCTTGGCTCAGGTCTTGATCTCAGGGTTGTGAGTTCCAGCCCCTCTTTGGACTCCACACTGGGCATGGAGCCTGCTTAAAAAAAAAAAAAAAAGAAGAAGAAGAAGAATAGGAGCCCTTGGAGGCAGAGGCTGTGTCTTGCCCCATAAAACTGGGGTCTTCCAAGGGCCTGTGCCATTCTCATCAGAGAGCTCCCTGAAGGCAAGAGCACTTCCTCCCCATCGGACTTGGGGGGCGCTTGAGGGCAGAGCCTGTGCCTCTCTGACAGACCCGGGGCTCCCCCACAGCGTGGGCATGCTGATATCTGTCCCAATGTCACATCAGAGGTTCCTGGAGGGCTGGCGTCCTGTACCCCCAGTCAGAGTGGGGCCTCTCCAGACAGGAACTGTGTCTTCTCCAACAGACCGGATACCCCCTGAGGGAGGGACCCCAGACTTTTTCCTCACCTTCATTCTTGGTTCAGCAGAGGAGGGAAGGGATGAGGCCAAGGGCTTCTTTGGCAGCAGGCAGGGTCCCCCTGTCCTCTCCGGCGGGGGGCGGGGAGAATCTCAGTGGGCATGTGTGCAAACTCCCCCTGCACTGTCAGCCCTTCGTGGGAAGGGTGAGGGCTGGAAGCGTTGTGCCCGCTAAGTGTATAATTACACAGTACTTGGGGTAATTTTCCTCTTCCTCAAGAAGCACACGTTGGCCCTGATTTTCCTATCCGCAGATTGTAAGCTCGTAATTAGCAGCAAATTACCCACACAAGTGACAAATTTTTGTGCTTTCAAGTAAACAGACAAAATACCCACAGTTCATAAATTGCCTCTCGGTGCAGCAGGCACCTGGCTCCCGACGATGCCCAGCCTGCCCACACGTGGCGGGGATAGGGGGGTGGAGAGGCAGCGTGAAGGCCAAGACCGCAGTCAGGGTTTCAGGGATTCAGGGTACACTGGCTCGCCTTGAGAATCAGTCCTTCCCACTTCCTCACGGGTGCCGGTGGGGCAAAATCCTTGGTCTGGGTCAGCTTCCCAGTCCTTGATGTGGATCTGGAGTACTGGGGGGGGGGG
>PISX010003501.1:0-32016 GCA_004024625.1 Mellivora capensis | reverse complement strand
GTCCCCTGAACATGGCTTCTTACGTGCTTTTGAACACACTTCTTAACCTGCTTGGTACCACGGATTCTTCAGAGACACGGAGTTTAAGGAGGTGATTAAAGTTAAAATTAAGGTTAAAGGGGGTCCTAATCTGATAGGACTGGTGTTCTCATAAAAATAGGAAGAGACCCCAGATCTCTCTCCTCTTTCTCTGTCTCTCTCCATGTGCACACAGAGGAAAGGTCAGGTGAGGACACAGAAGGTGTGATATAAACCAAGGAGAGAGATCCATCCCACCAGGAACCAACCCCACTTGCACCTCGAGTGCAAGTCCAGACTCCAGTCTGGAGTCCAGACTCCAGAACTCAGAGAACACAAATGTCTGTTGTCTAGGCCACAGCAGTCTGAGCAGACTTAACATACCAAGTGATTTCTCTGAGCCCATCTCTTCATGGGGAAACCAGGGATTACTGTGAACCTCCCTGCAGGGACTATAGGGTAAATGAGACAAGGTACATTTGTAAATGTCCTATCCCTGTCCCTGGCACGTGGCAAGGGCTCCACGGCTGTGCTGTCATGAATACAGCAGGATGCTAAGCACACCAGCAATGCCCCCTCCCCATCCTACAGTGACCTCACGTCCTGCCAGCACCCTCGCCAAACTTGAAACAATCAGAGACCTGGGTCGGCCTCCCTCTTCCCTGGTCCTGGGAGAAAAGAAGAGTAACATTTACCTTCCTCCTAATTTTGTCCTTTTCAAATGTCAACAGGGAAGGGAGGGGCCTCTGTTCCTCTCTCAGCTCCATAGGGGTCTCCCTAGAACATCTCTCTCCATGTCGCCCTGTCTCCTTAAGTGGGAAGGAGGAGGGCTGTGAGTGGGGATGCCCTCTGGGATCCCTGGAGGATTGGGGTGACTTAGCGGCAAATGAGGCCCCTCTCCATTGGTGTGTAGATAGCTGGGGGGCCTCCTGGAGCTGGGAAATGCAGAAGACAGTAAGAAGCCAACTAATGAAGAGACAGGGGCAGGGGACACAGGTCCATCTGGCCCTTTGCCTCAGGATGATGGTGGTTCTTTCTACGGATTCATCCTAGAGTACCCCAAAACTTAATGGTTTAAACCTTTTATTTGATCACAGTTCTGTGGGTCAGAAATTCCAATAGCTTATGCCCGGGGCCGTGCATCCCTGATCTGTGTCGTGTCTCCTTGGGCTGAATGTCTATGGCCTCTTCATCCACAGGGTGGACACCTCCACTAGGAGGGCTCAAAAGGTTCGGGGCTGGTTGGAACAGCTTGACAGTCTCATTTATCTGGCTTCCTTGGCTCTCTTCCATGGAGTCTTAGGGTCTTTCCCTCCCCTTGGTGCTTTTCCACCTGGTGGTCTTTCTGGAAAGGTGGCTGAACTTCTTATGTGTGGTTCAGGGCTCACAGAGTTCAAAAGTGGAAGCTGTCAGGCAGTGGTGTGCTGGTAATTGGCTTTCCAGGAAAAAAAAAAAAAAGGAAGAAAAACAGAAAAAAGAAGGAAGAAGGGAAAGGAAGGAGGGAAGGTCTTTGATCTGTAGTATTTGCCAATTTCTGTGGTATACGTACTTCCACCAAGACTAATTTCAAGCTAGCAACTTGATGTTGATCAACTCAGAAAATTCCTCAAAATTTAACAATCGGGGGCACCTGGGTGGCTCAGTGGGTTAAAGCCTCTGCCTTCGTCTCAGGTCATGATCCCAGGATCCTGGGATCGAGCCCCGCATCGGGCTCTCCGCTCAGCAGGGAGCCTGCTTCCCCCTCTCTCTCTGCCTGCCTCTCTGCCTGCTTATGATCTCTGTCTGTCAAATAAATACATAAATTTAAAAAAAATTTAACAATCGGCTCTTGCAAGCTTGCCCAAACCAGGGCTACAGGCTTTCTTAAGGAATTTTAACCAGGGACTGAGCCAACCTCCCTTCTGCCATATTCTGTCAGTTAAGGCAGGTCTCAGGTGAGTGCAGAATCAGTGGGGGAGGGGGTGCCCAAGGCCGTGGTGCATGGGGGTGTACTTCATCCTGGGGGGCCACCAAAGCAGCAGACCACCAGGGACAGCAACACTGATCACAGCGATCATGACGTTGTGTCAAGAGGTGCCAGAGGTTTGGAGCAGGCATTTGCTAATATCATCCCTTTCCAGCCTGAGGAGGTAATCAAGATGAAGGTTTTGAGATTGGGGCGGGGAGGCTAAGTGTGTCAGCCTTAGATCCTATGGCTCCAGCAGGGAGACACCTCCTCTCCAGGAGGGTAGTGCTACTATAGTTGTTAGATGGTACTATGGAGCTTAAGAGTTTCGGAAAACAAAAGAAATTATGGGGCACCTGGGTGACTCAGTCGGTTGGGTGTCTGCCTTCAGGTTCAGGCCCTGATGTCAGGGTCCCAGAGTCGGGCTCTCTGCTCAGCGGGGAGTCTGCTTCTCCCTCTCCCTTTTTGCTGCCCCTTCTGCTCTCTCTCTCTCAAGTGTGCTCTCTTGCTCTCAAATTAAAAAAAAAAAAGAAGGAAAGGAAGAAAGAAATGGATTCTTATTAAGTGAGTGTTGCCAAACCTGGGAGTATGGTGGAGAGTGACACGAATCAACGTGAAGAGGAAGGACGAAGAGAGTTAAGAAAGAACTCACCGAAAGCCTATAATATAATGGAAGTTACTTGGGACTGGTGTGGAGCAAAATTGCCCTCTCCATCCTATTTCCAGCAACCCTGCAGCTAGATAAACCCAGGGATTCTGACCAGGGGCAATACCACAGGTCTGCATAGTGTTTCCAAATTTCTGACAGCTATGAATTTGCAGGTATTTGGGAATGAGAAATTGGAATCCTGAGAATTCTTGGAAATTTCTGAAATCATAAGTTATTCTGTATTTTCCATAACACTGTATTTACAGGTTTTAAATGAGTGACACTAAATAACAAACAATGAATCATTTTTCTGTAATAGGGTTATGCTAAAAGTTTTCGAGGCCTTTTGTTTAAAAAATATATAATGTTAAATATGTGGTTTATTATTGCTATGAACCAATATGTTTTGACAAGATTATACATTTCAATAACATGTAAAATTGCTCCCTACCTGAAATAGACATTTGATAAAAGAAAATGTCAAATAAAGAAACATGGACACAAAATTAATAAAAATTAAAAATCACTAAAAGTTGAAAGATAATAGAAATATTTACTATTAAAATGTTTTCATTAAATATTACATGAAAATATTAAAACACACAAAACATTAATTGATCTGACAGTCTCGATCTTTACACTTGATCTTAGCCAAAAGGCCGAGAAGCGATGACAGTCTCGATCTTTGTTTTACAACAAATATTCCAGATATAGAAAAAAAACCCTTTTGTGTTGACATTGTTTGAATCATCAAGCAAATGTTCAAAAGTGTCTTCAGTTTGTGTGTTAGAGCACATGTGGCTCACATAAGCCCTCTTTTTTTTTTAAGATTTATTTATTTATTTTAGAGAGAGAGAGAGAGTAGTGGGGAAAGGGACAGAGGGAGAGAGAGAATCTTAAGCAGATTCTGCATGAGCACAGAGCCTGAAGTGGAGCTCGATCTCATGACCCTGAGATCACCATCTGAGCTGAAGCCAAGTGGGTCACTTAACAAACTGCACCGCCCAGGCACTCCCCCTTTTTTTTAAACAATGAAAATTCTTTGTGTGCTTGCCTTGATTTTTTTTTTTTTTTTGCCGTTGAAATTGATATTGTTTTTGCTAGTTCAGATTTTAGACCAGTTTCTGATTTCATGTCTGAGAATTCCGCAACGGTCCCATTTTCTTCTCTTTATCTTTTTTTTCCATAGTAAATACCTAAGCCCTGGCAAATGCCAGTGACCATGCCTGGATTATATTTGAAGATTGTAATATTCAGATCCTAGCAAGGTTAACAGCATGTCACATATTAAAATTGACAATTTAAGGGCTTATTTTGCTTCTGAAACTTGTTTCTTGGAATATTGCTAATATAATTAATATAAAGTCTAATATGCATATAAACCTCTTAATATTTATTTTATTTGTAAGACTATCTCTCCATGACAGCACACAGGGCCACACACATTGATATAGTGGCAATAGCTACAGGCAAGACTGCTTCTCACCTCTGAGCTCCTGCTCCAGTTCCCAGAGATTTTGACATTAACCTTCAACTCCACGGAGAAGGGCTGCTTCTAGCTTTTGCTTTCAACTTGACATCAGTTGACCCTACCAACCAATAACATCTCTATGTTGATTATGAAACTTTAATACTTTCAGGGGAATTATAATACTTTTTTTTCCATTTTTCAGTTTTCTGGACTGACTTTTCTTGGGATTTTGAATTTGAGAAAGAATTTCTGAGAAATGCTGGGAAGGATGATGCCTTGCCCCAGGTATCTAACTTCATAGAAACCATTTTTTTGAGCTCTTGGATTGCGCCAGACACTATGCTAAGCACTCTTCCTGCTACATCTCAATCCTTACAAGTATTTCATGTGGTTAGTACTCTAAGTAGCCTCATATTAGAGACAAGGAAACAGACTCAGAAAGTAACTTGTCCAAGGTGACACAGCTAATAAATGTCAGAGCTGAGATTAATGAGTAAATGGTGGACCCGGTGCCGTCTGACTGCAGTGACTGTGTTTTTAACCACCTGCCTCCAGGTGACATCTCTGTTTGGTGGGAGAACACACATATAATGTCATTATAATTTCAACATGTTCAGGGTATGACTCGGATCGAGGAGAAAAAGCAATCAGTGGAGATCCAGGAAGACTCCTGGGAAAAGATCCTGAGGGATGCAGGGAACTGGCCTGATAAAGAGGGATGGGTAGGGCACTCCAGACTGGGAACCGCATGTGCAAAGGCCCAGAGGAATGAACTGGCATGACGGCAGTGGCCATATTTCCGTGTGTGGAGGGGAGTGGGGGGAAGGAAGGCAGGGCCCAGATCCCTCAGAGTGCCAGGTGCTAAGCTGAAGAATCTGAACTTGATCCTGGAAGCTATATGGAGAGCAACAAAGGGATTTGCAGTGGATTTGTGATTCAGAAATCTCTGGCACAGCAGGAAAATGGTTTGTGGGGTGTGTGGGCTGGAGGCAGGAAGCTCTAGGAGGCCTTTACATAATCCAGGTGGGAAATGAGCAGAAACAGACAGAATGGTTGGGCACATGGATTCTAAGAGGAGGGTTAGAGCTCAGGGTTCAGTCCCAGGTGGCTGCTTGGGTCATGGGGGAAATGGGGAACCATCCACGAAGATAAACACAGGAGGAAGAAGGAGCTTTTAAATTTTAAGCACAGAGGTGAGCAGCCTCAGGGAGCCCGGGGCCAACGAGGCTCCTAATAACAGCTAGCAATTACTAAGCACATACAGGGCATGAGGCTCTGCGCTGAAAGCCAGCCTCACAGGGATGTGGAGAAGATGAAATGAGTTAATACATGTAAGGTGTTGAGAAAAGTGCCTCTCAAAATGAGCACCCTGAAAGAATTTGCTGTTATCAGCACTGTGACTAGCCTTGATTTACAAAGAGATGGGGTGCTACAAGAGAGGGGAGGTAGCTTGCCCAGGTCACATAGGCAAGAAGCATCCATCTGACTCTAGGCCAGTGCCCTCGACCTCACAACTTGCTGTCTGCGGGTCACAGAGTGTGGATGGTACTCAGAGCCTGTGAATGGTGATCAGAGCCGTGGCGCAGAGGAGCTCACCCGAGGGGGTCATGAGAAGGACACAAGCAGGGGCTGAGAACCGAGGCCCGGGGAACACTGATAAAGCTGTCTCCAAAGACCTTCAGCCAACTGTCTCCGGTCCCCGCCAGCGCCTGTGTGCTGATGCACGCACTGCTCATCCCTGCGGTGTTTTTTAAACAGTATGTTCCCATTATATTCCTGTGTCCCACCCAAGAACCTCTGCTTCAGTCGTTCTGGAAAAGTCGAGGTCCTGGGCCGACCTTGAGAGACCCCCAGCTCACAGAGAACTCCTTCAGCACGGGTGGGATGCTGTGTGTCCTTGGCTGGAAGGTGGGGATAAATGTGGTACCTCTTGGGGGGTCGTGGCGAAGGTCGAGATAATGTTGCGCACGCCCTCCGTAAAGCGGAGCCATTATTATTATTGGCACTTAGCGTCATTGCTATTGGTGCTCCGGGTTGACCCTCTGGGGTTTGGCCCAGCATCTAGGACGTAATGAAGAGCTGTGGAATAAAGGTCTGGATCAGAGCACCTTGGTTCTGGTTCTAGCTTCCCTTTGAGTCCCTTAGAGCCTGTTTCCTCATCTGCAGACTGGAGACACTAACCCCACCACAGGGTTCCCAGGATGGAGCGAGGGCACCCAGGTCTGTGTTTTGAGGACTGAGAAGTGTCCTACACATGCAGTGGCTGGTGACAGTCTGGCGGAGGTGAGCCAGGAGGCTGCCTTCGACTGGTGGTCAGCTCTCGGTTCCTGTCAGACAAAGGGGGGTGAGGTTGGCAGGCAGCCGGGAGGATGTGGGCCAGGCATGGGCTGCCGCTGGCTCCCGCTGGGGGGTAACAATATTGGTGGTGCAGAGGGTGAATTGATGGTGCCTCTTGCCTGTAGACATTTTCCCTGTATGTCAGGCCTTTCCTTGAGAAGGAAGGGTGATGAGGAGAAAGTTGGGAGGAGGGGAAGAGAGGAGTTGCATCCTTACCTCTCAGGACCCACTGTCCAAGCAGCAGTCTCTCCTGGACAATCCAGCTCTTCCAATAACAATTCTTTCCTCCAGAAGGCAGTGCATTTTTGCTGTGTGATTGGGAAGGTAATGGGTAGGAGCGACCTCCTGCTGCGGCATTTTGATCTGGGTGGAGAGAACACACTCCTCCCGGATGTCCTCTAGAGGTTTGCTCAAACTGTTCCCCTTCCCAGAATGCCCTCGTTCAGACTGGCATCTCACCGACCCCTAAAGGCTCAGCTGAAATGCACCCTGTTTATCAGGCCTTCCTAGGTCTCACACAGCAGAATAAAATGCTCTGTCCTTGGAACTCATGGTTGCAAAGACAACTATATAGTAGTTTATAGTAGTTTTGTTACATTAATTACAAGCTTGGTCGGGGCGCCTGGGTGGCTCAGTTGGTTAAAGTCTGCTCAGGTCAGCTGAGGTCAGCTCAACATCAGCTCAGGTCAAGATTCCAGGGTCCTGGAATTGAGCCCCACTTCTGGTTCCCTGCTCAGTGGGGAGTCTGCCTCTCTCTCTCCCTCCACCCTCCCCGCCACCCCCTGTTTGCTCTCTCTCTCTCTGTGTCATGCGTCCTCTCTCTCTCAAATAAATAAATAAAATCCTAAAAAGAAAAAAAACAACCTGGTCAGTGGCTGGGCACCTGGGTGGCTCAGTTGGTCAAGCATCCCACTTGATTTCGGCTGGGGTCATCATCTCAGGGTTGTGAGATGGTTCTGCTTCTGGCTCCGTGTTCAGTGGGGGAGCTGGGGCTCCTTTGATTTTCTCTCTTCCTCTCCCTCTGCTCCTCCCTCTGCTCCCTCTCTCAAATAAATCTTTAGGGAAACAAAACAAAAAAACGTGGTCAATGTCCTGTTCTGATTTAGACCATAAGTTCTTGGGGTTCAAGTCTGTGTGGCCAGAGACACCAAGGCCTGGTACAGTGGTGTCTTGTTTCACGGCTAGATCTCTGGGGGAAAGGCCCTGATTTGGACCACTTGCATTCTATGGTATGAATACTGCCATCATGTTAAAGCTACCCCACGTCACACCACTGCAGGGGGTGTTGGGAAGAAGCATGTCCCAGGGGCGCCTGGATGGCTCAGTGGGTTAAGCCACTGTCTTCGGCTCAGGTCATGATCCCTGGGTCCTGGGATCGAGTGCTGCATCGGGCTCTCTGCTCAGCGGGGAGCCTGCTTCCCTCTCTCTCTCTCTGCCTGCCTCTCTGCCTACTTGTGATCTCTCTCTGTCAAATAAATAAATAAAATCTTAAAAAAAAAAAAAAAAGAAGAAGCATGTCCCATCAGCTCTGTGGGCTGCTATGAGCTGGTTCCAGGATACCATTGCTGATTTGTGTCTATGCTCCCTAAATGTTGACATCGGCTAGTGCCTGGCACATAGTAGGCCCTCACCACCTGTCTGAATGGATAAATGAATCAGTGAATACATAAATAAATGAATGGCTGAAGGCGTGGATGAGTGGGTGAAATTAAATTAAATCAAGTGGCTGCAGCCGTGGTGACTCATGGCTGACTTTGGCAGGGGTGGGGGGAGGAGAGAAGCCATGCGTCTGGGGCGGGCAGGAGCATGGGCGGCCAGCACCAGGCCCATCCAAGGAATCCCAGTCCCCCGCCCAGAGGACCTTCCTGGCCTCCCAGCTGGGGATTCCTCGGGTGCTGAGGCTGCTTTGCATTTTCTCATAAATAACCTGTAATGCCGCTGAATGCAGTTTTCTTGTTGGGTCTTTTGTTTCTTCAATCATGACAAAAGCTGCACTAATGAGTTATTGGAAAAACCAAGCCATGCTCCAGGCCAGAGAGGCTGAGTGAGCAGAGAGGGGGAGGTGCAGAGCCCGGCAGCCCAGGCAGGGCAGGAAGTGGAGCCATTCCCCTGAGGACCGAGGACCGCCTGTGCGCTCTAGAGATAGCTTTTAAAAAGCCCTAATAGCTCCTATGTGTCCAAGGCTTTCCAGTTCCCAGAGACTACCTCAGGCAATCCTTCTCCCCAGCTGGTTGGGCAGTTGTCATTCCTGGGGGGAATAGCGTTCCTGTATCATCCCACTGCTCTCAGCTGTTTCAACCTCAGGGCCTCTGCCTGGAACCCCCTTGCCACCAGATATCTCCTTGTCTCCCTCCCTGACTTCACTCAGGTGCTTGATTGTCTCCTCATAGGGACTTCCCTGATGAGCCTGTCTAAAGTGACACCATGCCTCATTCTCCGCCCTCTTGTCCTATTTTCATTTTGTTCCCATAGCACCAAATACAGTCTGATGTCTTGAGTTGGATTTCCCCAGAGTGAACCCAAGACAAATATTTGAGGGCAAGTAATATTTGGTGACTCCAGGAAACACCTACAGGAGAAGGGGGAAGTCATACAGGGAAGGGAAGGCAGCCAATAACAAGCATCTTTTTTACCCAGTTACGGTGGGGAACTGGAGCCGAGTTCTGCTGGGGAACTCTGGGAGCTAGTATGGGACACACGCCTCAGAGACATCCTGCCTGGGGGGCGAGGGAACCGGGGTATTTATGCACCAGCTCTGTGAGTCACTGGCTGAGGGCTGTGCCCAGGAGGCTGGGAGACCCTGGCCCTCTGGCTGCTACATTGGTCTGCAAAGAAGGCCCGAGCAAAGGCGCCCTCTAATGGGGTGCTAGCAATTAGAAGTCAGCCAGAGGGTTAGTAAGTCTGAGGATATGTGGGCCGAGCACCACAGACAGCATCTACTAGACCTGAGATGATATAACAATGTTATTGTCTGTCTCAACCATTAACACAGAAGAGAGAGACTTTGTCATGTTCCCTGGTATATCCTCTGTGCCTGAAACAGTGTGCGGAAATCATAACGTCATTGTCGAATGAATGGATAAAGGTGGTGAGGCTCAGAGATGTGAAGGACTATACCCAAGATTAGACTCATGAACAACAAAAGTATTTACTGAACATCTGTTTTGGGCCCAACACTTCAGTCTCTCTGATTCCAATTTCTGGGCTTCCCCTTCGGAATACCCTTCCCCTGCCTGGGTCCTAGGAAGAAGGAGGTGGGACTTTGGTGACTCCATTTCATATTCCTTGGAGCATAAGTGCTCCAGGGCCTCAGTCTGACTTCACAAGGAGAGGTTTGAGAAGCCATCACTCAAGGCATGAGTTGTGTAGCCACGATCTATACTGAGATGTTATTTGGTGTTTTTCCCACTTTGTTTGGAATGGTGACATTTTCCCCTCCTCCATCCCAAGAAAGGAACCAAGGTCAGTGTCTAAGGCCGGGCTTTTTTGCCTCAAAGAGCTTTGGGTTTTGTTGTCAAAGCAGCAGGGATTCCTGCCCCCTCTCCCCCCCCAGTTAGGTTTGGAGAGTGGAGGTCTCCTGAGAGGACTGGAGAAGGAATGAGGAAAGTGTTCCAACTAGGAGGGAGAAGGGAGACTTCTCAGCCAGGGAAGGACAGAGATTTGGGGGCTTTTGTTTGGGCCCTTGTGTCTTTCTAGCCTGTGGTGCCAGATGGGGATATTTGTGGAGGCTGAGTGATAAGTGCTGAGGCCCAAAGGGGCTCCAGGGCCCACTTGTGGTCACTGAAAGGGCTGCTGTGGAGACCTCAGAGCCTGTCCAGGGCGTCTGAGCCTGAGAGAGGCCTGGCCCAGGGTTCAGGAGCCAAGGTGACAGGAGTCAATTACCATGGCAACCATAGGCCTCAGGCCCCTTTTCCTGGGTTCCGGATTCTTCTGTGACCCAAGACTCCCCTCCCTAAACATAACTAAGGCTGATTTCTCAGCACTCTGGCAATTGGAGACATGGGATCAGAATTTATTTGACTTGAAAAAATAAAACACTATGACATTTATTGCATGTGGATGTTGCTGAGTAAATTCAAACCCACTTCAGTGCAAAGGGACCTGAGGGCCTCTGGATGAGAGGCACACACAGGCCTCCTGTCTGTGGGCAGGCCTGGCTAGGCAAAGCCAAACCCCCAGCAGGCTTCCTGAGTGTTTAGGGGGGGTGAGGGGGTCGCAGGGGAAACACCGGAAGAATTTAATTAAAAAAAAAAAAAAGTATTTGAAAATCACATTTGTTTATTTCTGCTTGTAAAAATAATACATACTGCTTGTAGGAAATTGGGGAAAAAATAGAAACACATGAAGACAGAAAGGCAAATCACTCATAATCCCATCGCCCACGATAATCATTAAAATGGCATTATCTATCGTCTCATCTTTATTCTGTATCCAGCTTTCTACATAATTGAGACCTTATTAATATTATTTATATAATTTATATTCCATCTATACTGGACAGCAGGTCCCTGAACTCTGCACAGTGAAGAAATGAAAAACATGCACATAAAACCCTCCCCCATGAACAGCCACGTGTTAATTTTCACAGACAGTGGAGAACGGAGCAGGGAAAAGAATAGTGAACATCACTAATGTGTCCCTCTCCTGCTACTCAATGGCACCATGACCCTTCTCTGTCTCAGTTTCCTAATCTTTAAAATGGAGTGTTGATAAAACCCCATTTAACTGCTTCCCCGCATCTTGGGGAGGATCAAATGTGAAAGTCCTTCATCACCTGTGGTGGTATCACTAGGCCATGTGGGGGGAGTCAAAAAATTTCAGAGCTCCAGCCTATGAACCGTGTGGCTTTGAGCCAGTCCCTTACTTTCTCTGGTCTTAGCTACCCGGCTTAGTTAAATGAAGGACAAGACTATGCCTCCTAAAAGGAAAACTCAGAATTTTTAGGACACTTACTATGTACCAGGCACTGGACTGAGCCCTTCGTATGCATTTTCTCATTTCATTCCCCTCCTGGCTCAGTGGGATCAGCACTGTTCTTACCACCCTTTCGCCCACAACGAAACGGACACAGAGAAGTTAAATGACTGGCCCACAGTTGCTCAGCTAGTAAGCAGCAGAACTGGGTTTAAAATGACGGACTCCTGAGCACTGCTTGGTCATCTGTGACTATCAAGCACTTGAAAAGTGGCCAGTGTGACTGACTTTGAAATTTTGCTTTATTTAAACTCAAACAGCAACTGGTAGCTCGTGGCTGGGTGTCAGCCAGCATAACTCTAGGGTGTCCACTTTAGGCCCCTCTTCCAGGTCAGAAGTGAAGGGTATGGACTCTGTAGTCTCTGGAGCCAGACTATCTGGTTTGATAATCAGTTTTGCCACTTATTAGCTGTGTGACCGTGAGGGAGTGACTGAACCTCTCTGTTCCTCAGTTTCCTCCATCTCTGAAAGGAAGATGATAAAGCTTCCTACCTCCTCTGACGGTCATGAGGGCATTTTATGGTTATCTGATGGTACTCTACTCCTGCAGATAAGCCCTGGGTTAGAGGACTGAAAGGGTGAGAAGGGGAGCTAGACTGTCCTCACAGCACTAAGGGGGAGGGTCCCTTGGGCCCCCCCTCTTGTCCAGGGCCAGATGTGGCTCCCAAAAGCCCCAGATGGTGGACCTGGCACAACCCTGAGGAGAGCAGGGAGAGCCAGATAATGAGCAGAGTTCATAAAAAATGCAGCTAGTCTCCAGGGCTTGTTGTGTGTGCGGAACCATGAGACTGCCAAGTGGCCTGGGGACCTCTTCTTCCCCCACAGTGTCCTGTGGGGGTGGGAAGCTTAGGCCTGGTGTGACCTTAAGGGTGAGGGGCCAGAGGTGGTGGGTGGGTGTGTGTGGGTGTATGTGGGGGTGGGTTGGGAAGTGAAGGGGGGGGATGAGGTACAGGTTGGGATGACACCAGCTTGTCCTGGGGTTGGCTCTGAGGAGAGGGAGCTGTGGCGAGGCCGCCCCTTTACACATTGGGGTGGGAGGTGGGCGCCATTCCTGTTGTATTCTATGTAAATGGCGCCCCCTGGAGTGTATGGCACGCAGATGTTCTGTCCCTGCGTGTGTGTGTGTGTGTGTGTGTGTGTGTGTGTGTGTATGATGATCCCACTCCAAATTTCCTGCCTCTCACCCCTTTACATGGATCAAAAAGAGGTGGTAACAAAAGGAACAAGCATTTGCTGGGGGAGTTAAGCAGAAAGGAAACAAGAAGAAACACCTGCCCTGTCCCTGAGCTCAGCCCTGGTCCTGTTGCCTTCCATGATTTCAGCTGTACCCCCCTCTTGCCCTTTCCTCCTTTCCCCACAGATCCCAGCCTCACTCTTCAAGCTGAAGAACATTTGATCTTGCCTCCCAGAAGCTGCCCTGGAGAAGGGGAGAAAGACCAGCTCAGCGAAACTTGATGCCTTCCTTTGGGGCTGCTGGGGCCCTGGGGGGCAGGGGCCAGAAGATAGAGCCCCCTTCAGCCTGGCAGAGGCCCCCCCCACCTCTTAGAAAGCATCCCAGAATGAGGGAGAAGTGGGGGGGGGGGGCGGGCCACTTCCCCAGCCCCTTGTTTACACAGCCTTTCCTAAAACCTTGTGGGATCTCGCTTGCCTACTTCCCTCCCCTGTGAATTTGCTTTCTCGAAGCCTGTACTGAACACAAATATTTCTTCTTATATATTTATTATTTATATTTGCCCCTCATCTACATATTGTCTGGCTAATTTGGGCTTCCCTTATCCTGGTGATACAGGTTTTACCTCGAGCCTGTTTTTGTGTGAGTTTGTGTGGTCCAAATCAGTTCATTCGAAAGAGTAGACATCAAGTGGCGCCATGGGCTCGGCCCCTTGCTGAGAGCTGTGAGTGACCCGGCAGGTGACAGCCACCTGTCCTAGGGCTCATAGCACCAATGGGAATAGAGCACACTGCACACTCTCAACCTGGGGGCAGGGGTGACATCCACAAGACCGGCTGGAGCCCTGGGACAGTTGCTGATCTCCATGGGTTCTGCAGTCCCCTTGGCCAGGTGTGTCCCTAGGGAGGCTAGTGGACTTCGGTGGGGAGAGAGTTTGTTGCTGGGCTGGGGCCTGGCCCCCAGAGAGAGTGGGTTTTCTTCCATCCCAGTGCTGACTACTACATGCCAGCTTCACAGTCTTGCCTTCAAACAGGCCTGGTTCCCAGGAGCCCAGAGAGACATTTGTATTAGGAGAAAATACCCAAATAAAACACCAGGCTGCTTCCCTTTGGCTTGGTTGAAATTTGGAAGGCTGCAGGCAACCAGGCTTAAAGTAGGAAACGATCTTGCAGTAAGAGCCAGGAAGTCAGAGTAACCAGCAGGATGTCTTCCTTGTTCCACATCTCCTTAGCGCTTACCCTCATAGTGATCACTTTATCACTGTTACAGTGTGTCTGCTCCTAGGTCTCTAGCCTGACTCCATTTTTTTATAAAGATTTTTATTTATTTATTTGACAGAGAGAGATCACAAGTAGGCAGAGAGGCAGGCAGAGAGAGAGAGAGGAGGAAGCAGGCTCCCTGCCGAGCAGAGAGCCTGATGCGGGACTCGATCCCAGGACCCTGAGATCACGACCTGAGCCGAAGGCAGAGGCTTTAACCCACTGAGCCACCCAGGTGCCCTAGCCTGACTCCATTTTTATACCAGGATCTATAACTGTATGGTAACAGTCTCCTCCCTCATACTGGGGCTCCCTGAGGGTAGGGCTGTTTCTCCCCCTCAGAATGGGGTTCCCTGAGGGGAGGGCTGGGTCTTCCCTTAAGACTGGGGCTCCAGAGGGCAGGCTGTGTCTCCCCTCACACTGGGGCTCCTGAGACAGGGCTGTTTCTCCCCCTCACACTGGGGCTCCCTGAGGGGAGGCCTGGGTCTTCACCTCAGACTGGGGCTCCCTGAGGGCAGGGGTGATTCTCTCCCTCACACTGGGGCTCCTGGAGGGCAGGACTGTGTCTCACCCCTCAGACTGGGGCTCCCTGAGGGCATGGTGGTGTCTTTACTTGTTGGAAGTCTTCAACAGAAAACCCAGCATGATGACGGCACAATGCCCGGCTCAATAAATATTTGTTGAATTAATAAATAGCTGGAAGAACCCGACTTTTTCAGCCCATTCATCCCCCTCCCAGACCCTCCCAGTGGGGACGTAGAGCTGGGTAAATCAGTGCTCTTTACACCCACTCAGAGTGGGAAGACCATGTGTTTTCCAAGCTGGTGTTAAAACCAAACTACTTTTGATCCAATGAACCATCAGCTCAAAAAAGTTAAACAAAACCTCCCCTGTTCCAACAGTAGTGTGGACAAAGGGAGCTTGGGACAGCTGAGGTGCCCTCGCTGGAGAAATGGTGGCATACAGATAACAGGCCATTGACACAGCTCATAAGCCTTTGGAGTCTGAGCAGGAAACCATCTCAGAGCCAGGCTAGGCACATCGGCTTATTGTGAAAAATCAGAATCTGGAGCCCGGAGAGGGAAGATCACCCAGAGAGACCTGGCACATTAGTGGAAAGGTGGCCAGACAGGAGGGACTCTTGTCTCTTTTGAATCCCCACCGCCATCATCTGGGACTGGTATTTTCTAAAACGAAGTGTTAAGCCAGTCAGCGAATGTCTCTTTGGCTCAGTCTTCACAACTGTAAAATGGAGAAGGTGTCTTAACTCACAGGGACAATTGAAGGACCAAATAGGGTTGCAGGTGTGGAATTCCTTGGGGAGGTCAAATGTGAGGGTACCCTTGGTGGTTGTAAAATAATTTACAAGAGGACCCATTTAAATTGGACTTTCAAAAGTGATCATGTTTCCCTGCCCCATCAATTTTTAGGTACCAATTCATAACATCAGCATTTATCGGGCACCCCCTAAGTGCCTGGCTAGAGATACCGTGGCACCCCCTTCAATTGGTCCCTTATACAGAGCCAGAGTGAGCCTGTTAAGTTAAAATCAGATCTTCTCCCTCTTCTGACCAAAACCCTGCCATAGCTCCCATTTATTTGGGAAAACCCGACCTCCTGTAGTGACCTCAAAGCCCAAAGGACCTGTCTTCTTACCCTCTTCCATCTCAGCTCCTACTGCTCTCCCGTCACCTGTTCAGCTGCACCAAATCCTGCTCACCACCCCAGGGTCTTTGCACTTGCTGCCCCTCCTCGCTGCAGAGATTGGCACAGGTGGAGCCCTCTCTTCTATAGGTCACGACTCCAGTTCAGTGGAATCTTGTCCAGATGTCCTGTCACTCCTACTTCTCTTCTAGCTGTAGCTACTGTAGCTACTGTACTGTCTAAATACTATCTGTTTTCCTTATTTTCGTAGTCTATTATCTGTCTCTTCACTAGAACATAAGCTCCCTGAGGGCAGATGTTCTGGTCAGTTTTGTTCATGGAATCTGCAGTGCCAGGAGTAGCGGCTGGCACCTAGTAGGAGATACTTGTTACGTGAACGAATGGTGAACAGACAGGGTTCCTGTTCTCAGGAAGCCTGCATTCCAGAGCGGAGGGTCTGCCAGAGTGGGGGGAGCTACAGAACCTGGGGGTCACAAGTCACCGGGATCCCTCCTCTCCAAGGCTGTCACTGCGGAATTGCATCGTCACCAGTCCTTAGCAGCACGTTTTTTAACAGGAGTTAACTGCTTACTAATTAACAGCTGGAACCATTAATTGGCTATTTGTCAGAGCCTGAATTAATAAACTAGTCTTTCGGCGGGGTCATAACTCTCCTCGGCCTTCATCCCCTCCCACCCCAGTCAGCCTTCACCCCACCTGACCAGAAAGTGTTTGCCCTAAGATTGAATCTATACCTGCCACTGTATGATTTTCAGAGATAATTTCCCTAGCAAGCCACGACATCACTCCTGCAAACTTACTCTCCCTCTCTTCTCTTCTCCCAGATTCTGAGTTCCCTCAGGCAGGAGATGGGGGAGCTTTCTTATAAGGAGCTCTCACAACAAAAGCCCTCAGCTGCCCTGCCTAGCCAAGGTCTGGGGTTCCTGGTTCTCTGGCGTGTCTCCCCCCCCCCCGCCCCCCATCAGCAGCTAGTTCCTGAAACATCCTGGAGCCCAAGGGTTGGGCTTTCTCAGGGGCAAAAAATAGGGCTTTTCTTAGAGTATCTTGGGTGGAAGCCAGGAGTTGGCAATCGGGTGCTGATCACCGAGTCTCCAGGCAGCCCAGCCTCAGTCAGCTTCAGGTTTAGGGGTCTAGAGCTCATGTGTCACCCACCCCCCCCAAAAACAGCTCAATTTGAATCCCAGTGGATTGTTCTGTGTGTGTGAAAAGAATAGGAAACACTTCTGGTGAAAACATTTACAGGAACCCAGGTCCTTACGTTTCCTCAGGATAGAATAGTGGGAAAAATCAAGGTCAAGGAGACAAGCTACCTAGGTCAAAGCCACTTAGGAACTATGTAAGTCACTAAATTGTTCTATGTTATCCTATGAGAATAACAGTCCCAACTCCCATAGTTGTTATGAGGATGAGTTATTCACACGAAGGGCTTAGAACAGTACCTGGCCTGCGGGATCAGCTGTTATTATTACTCACGTTTCACAACCACTCTGTGGGATAGGGATCCTACTCACTTTACAGCTGGGGAAACTGAGGCCTAGAAAGATTACGAGTGGAACATAGAACTGATGGCTTCCAAGTCTAGTGCTTTTTTCTTTCTCCCTGGTTGCCTCTCCTTGTCAGACCCAGGGCTGTGTCAGAGGCAGCAGGCCGGGCACACTTGGGGTAGGAGATGGCTGAATTTACAGGCAACACAAACAGGCTGTCAAGGTACTTAAATTGCATACAGTTAGCTGCAGAGTAGTCACAAGTGAATTTTCTACAGCAAACGTTCAATCCTAGCCTGGCTCCCCCCTCCTCCTGGTTTCTCCCTGACCACGAGTCTTCTCTCTCCTTCAAGCCAGTGTATGTGTTCAAACTCCAGAGTATATCGGCTGAGTCAGTGGGGTTCCCTGTCCCTCAGTAAAACACCCCAAAGCCAAAGAGGAGTGATTAACTGCTGTTTGGGGGGCTGGACCAGCTGACTGGAAAACAGGAAGGCAGTCTCCACTGGCTTGGACCTGTGCTCCTTCAGTTCAGAATGGGCAAAGCCAAGGAGAGCAGGAATCATTGTGATCACTCCCTGAGAGCTTCCTGGAGGTGGTGATGATTTCTAGGAATTTTTGAACTGTGGGAAGAAGATAACAATAAAAGAAAATAGTCATCACCATACCCTCAATTGGTGCCATTTCCTTTTTAGAATGGGTGGGGGAGGTAGGTGGGAAGTGACCTGAAAGCTCTGTAGCCCGGTGGAGCAGAAAATGGATTTTTCTCCTCAAGGTAATGGTTGTGGGGTGGGGAGTAGAAAAGCTGGCTGCACTGAGGGTATCCTAGGTCTGTGGTATCTAGCCTATGATGGGCATCATTCATCCATTTATTTAACAAATCTCCAACTAGCATCTGTTGGGTGCCCGGCACTAAATCGGATCGCCTTATTCAGCCTTGAATCCACAGGAAAGGAAGGAGAAAAGGGGGGGAAGGGATGAAGAAGGAGCAATCAGTTGGAGGTGGGCTGGCGAATAAGATTCTTCAGCTGTTTTCGGACTTCCCAGGATGGACAGAAAGGGAACCGAGAAGGTGTCAACGGATGGCACCACCACCACCACCACCATGAAGGCCTGGCATTTCTCCCAACACCTCCCACTGCTGCCTGGGAGGAGACACCGAGCAGGAAATGGGCCTGGGATGGGGTGGGTTTTATTTTATTTTTTTTTTAATTTTCTTTTAATTTACATGTTGAAAATGAAATATTTTTTTGTGTAAGTTCTTTGAGTTTTGGCAAACGCATAGAGTCGTGGAACCACCATCACAGGCCAGATACTGAACAGTTCCGGGGAGTGGGGGAAGGAGGGTTAATAATCTCCTCGCTTGTTAGCCGCAGCGGTTGCCCGCGATCCCACCGGCCGCCCTAATACAGTCCTTGCGCACAAGCCGAGATAAATAACAGCGACAGGTGGAGCAGGTGAGATTAGCAGGACCGGGGTGGGGGGACGCGATCGGAGGCGCAGGGGAGGCAGCCCGCCTGGCTTCCCAGCCTACGCCCCCTCCCCGCTGGCCTTTGGGAGGAGGGCCCTCCCAACCCTGCTCCGGGAGCCGGGGTGAGGTAGCGGAGTTCCGGAGTGGCCTGACCCCCGCTGCTGGAACCGGCCGCGGGGCTAGGCTGCCCGAAGAGAGTGCGTCCCTGGGGCGCTTGGGGGCGCCTGAGGTCCTAAGGACAGGCAGGATGGGGGGGCAGAGAGAGGGGCGAGCGGGGGAGAATGTGGGTGGCCTAAGGGGGAGATCCGGCAGCGGGGTCCTGCGGACAAACCTGTTGGCAACCTGTGGGCCGAGGCAAGGGCAGGAGCTGCAAGCGCGGGCTCTCCGCCCCCGGCTCCGCCAGCTGCTGTGACGGTGGCCCCCACGCCCTACGCTGGGAGAGGCTGAGGCTGCCTGGAAAGGGGTGGGGGCTCGGCCGGCGGCGGAGGGACTCCGGGGCGGCGCAGACAGCCCTGCAGACCGACAGCAGGCGGCCGGCTCACGCGCCTGCAGGACCCCAGAAGACGCGGGCCCGTGGCCTTTTCCCTCCGACCCCCGCTTCACTTCCGACCACCAAAAGTGCAAAACATTTACAAAGTGTGTAGTGCCCCGCAGGCTTCGGTCCCCTGGGCGAACGGCCGTGCTTGCCCCGCGAGCATACTGGAATCGGTGCACCCGGCTCAGCAGCCAATCTGGGTGTGCAAGGGCGGGCGAAGAGCGAGCGTGCGAGCGCGCGGCTGCAGAGCCCGCGCCGAAACCCACGTCCCTCCGCCACTGTCCTCGGGATAGATGGATCCATTTCTGCTTTCTGACATTTTCCTGCCGGGGTGGGGGGAGTGGGGGGGGCGGAGAGAGGGAGAGAAGGGGGAGGGGCAGAGAGAGAGAGAGAAAGAGAGAAGAAAGCAGGCAGTCCGCTTCCTCCAGCCCTGTTTTGTTTTCTCTAATTGGTCCTGGGGGAGGCGAGGAAATTGGACAGAGGCTGGGCCGCGCGAGCTGGGCTGCCTTTAATTGGCTCCCTTTTTTAACTGGAGGGGAATCAAACAGGAGAGCGAGCGACAAAGGGTGGGAGAGCGAGAGACCGAACGAGGAGACGCGGGGAGGAGGGAGGGAGGGAGGGAGGAGGAAGGGAGGGAGGCGGGGGGAGCGCGGAATGAAAAGCTCCGAGGGGGGAAAAAGCAGCACAGCGAAGCCCAAGTTGCCGAGCGAAAGGAGCGCTCCCGCGGCCCCGAGCCCAGCGGCCGTCGCGCCCGGGAGCCCGGCCCGGCCCCGCCCGTTCGGGGCCCCCGCCGGCCGAGGCCGCCGGGCGGGGGCGGGGACGACCAACTTGGGGCGCGGCGCAGCCCCGCTCTCCGGAGAGCATCGAGCCCGGGAGCGCCACGGCCGCGGCCAGACGGCGGGAGCTAAGCGCGGCGAGCGGAGGCGACGAGCGGCTCCCGCGCCGCAACCCCGGCCTCGAGGAGAGCGCGAGTATTTTTCAAACGACTCAAACTTTCCTCCTTTCCTCGCTTTCTGGGGTCTCTCTTGGCTGGAATTGCTCTCCTGATTCCCGCGGGGCGCCGGGGCGCGATTCCTCCCCGGGCTTCCTCGGTGGCTCGGTTAACTTCCCGGACGTGGGGACCCGTGGCTCTCGCCCCTCGGCCGAACCCAGCCAGCGCTGCTTCCCCGCTCAGGAGGGCCGGGACCGGGGCTCCTTCGCCTCCGGGAGGGCGCCCAACCTGGCCCCCCTGGGTCGGGCTTCTGAGACCCCAGCACCTGCCGCAGGACTGGAGACAGCGGATTAACCCCGAGCGAAGCCCGGGCCTTCCCATCCCCGCTCCGCGGAGGGGCGTCCCCTGGGCGGGGAAACGACAAGTTTGTCAGTCCTCGGTGGCCTGTTAGATCGAAGAGTCACCGCCGCCGCAGAGGGGTTCCTGGCGCCCAGCACACGGAGAAGACAGCCCTGGGGACCCGGGGCGGATCGGCTGCCGGGCTCCTCGGGCCGGGGCGCTGGCTGCTGAGCCGGGCGCGCCAAGGCACCCGGCGCCGGGCCAGCGCCCCCTGCGTCCCCCCGCGGGCAGCGGTCTCGCCGGAGGAGAAACCCGGGTCGCCGCCGCCGCCACTGCCGCCTCCTCAGTCTCCTGGTCTCCGTCGCCGCCCCCTCCGTCGCCTCTCAGGGGAAGGGGGGACGCAGGGGGCATCGCGGGGCCCCGGCGGATGCGCCCCCCGCCGCCTCTCGGGCTGCGCCGCCTCGCGGGGATGAAGCACCGGCCGTGAAGATGGAGGTGACCTGCCTTCTACTTCTGGCGCTGATCCCCTTCCACTGCCGGGGACAAGGAGTCTACGGTAAGAGCCCGCGTCCCGCTCTACGCTGGCTTAGCACCGCGCGGAAACTTTGCAAGAGGCGCAAAGTGCGCGCTGCCGGGGTTTGGTGGGGACCCCGGCTCGGACTCTGGAGTGGATGCCGGGGTCCCCGCCCTTCTCTGTGCGTGAGATCGAGCTAGCTGTTTCGGAGCATGGAGACGGGTCGTTGGGTCTGGCGTGAAGCCGGGGATGCCAGGGGGAGGTGGCCACTTCCCCAAACCTTGCCAGGGGCAGGAGTGACTCGAAACCCTTGAGAGCACCCAGCCGGCTCGGGAGATCCCAACAGACCCGAAACCCGGGCCTGGGGCAGCGACTTGCACGGAAACCTAGTCCTACCCTGGCTCGGCCTCCGGAGTAGAAGCCAAGCGATGCACGATCCGGAGTTGTGCGCGGCTGGCGGGTGAGCTGGCTGCCGGCACCGCAGCCGGGCGGCGGGCTCGCCTTCCCAGCTCTCGCTGAGGCTTCGCTTCTTTTCACTCGCTTCTTGACGGCCGGAGCGGATGCCAGCATCCCCTGGATTGGGCGCCTAAAACCCCGGCATCCGTTTTCAAATCTAGCCTGAGCCAGTTCTTCCTGTCCCCGGTTCCCAGCTACAAAACCCCAGCCCCACCTTCCTTCTCCACGAGCGCACACACGGACACATTCAGCCACCGTCCCCGGGAAACGCAAACACGGCACGCACCGATCCGGCTACGTGTTCAAACTCTGCCTCCTGCCACGCAGCTCTGCTCCTGCGTCCCTACGCCCCGTTGTCCGGCGCTTAGGGGACTCCGGCTGGGTGTCCCTTCTCCTGTCTCTCCAGAGAGCGTTCCCTGGGGAAAGGTCCCGAGAGCGGGCATCATCTGTTCACGATGGCCCAGAGCTCTCCCCTCTCAGGGACCCCTCCCTCTGAGTTCTAGCAGGCTTCAGTACCTTGACCTTATACACAAAAAAAGCCCGCCTCGGGGCTCAGTGGCCCTTACTTTGCCTTCTCCTGACTGCAGTGTGTCCGTGTGGGTCACTTTGTAATCCTGTGTAGCTGGGGTGGGGACAGGTCCCTGTTCCTCTTTCCCCAGGGCCTGATTGTTCATCTTTAGGTCAGGGGAGAGTTCTGTGGGTGTGGAGGCAGAGGCATTGTCCCCCCAGCTGCCCCCCACCATGGGGCCCGGCACCTGGACGTCAGCCTCAGATGCCAATGCTAAATTCTCCCTTCTGGGGGTGCCTGGCCCTGCTGTGCCTCCTGAGAGGCAGGGGTGTCTGGGAGGTGACATGCTCCCTGCCCTACACAGTTAGCTGGCTTGGGCTTAATTCTCTGGGGAGGCAGGCCCAGGCATCTGGCCAAATTCTGCTGCTTAATTAGTTTGTGTGTCTCTTACTGCCTGGCCCTTTACAGATGCCAGAAGCGGGAAGGGGGGGAGGAGCGAAGGGGACTGGGAGGGGGGTTATAGGGGGTAGACCACTGAGCTGGCGCAGGAGGCCTCCCCAAGGCAAAGGAAGACACCTGGGGCTTGAGGGGAGTGTAGGGGTCCTCTATCTTCTTTCTCCCCAAGGGTTCCTCATAGCCTCATTGCCTCAAGAGCTGGCCTAAGGAGAGATGTCCCTGAGGCCTTTGCCTCCTGCTCCCCACACCCCAGGGGCTCTGAGAGTGACAGAGGCCACTGTTCCCTGGGTTCTATCCTCTACCCTGCTCCTCCCTCCAAGTGCCCTTGGGCGATCGGGCCAACCTATCTCCTGGCCATCCCTCTCCTCCATCCCCTCCAGCGTCCAGCCTTCTCCAGGGCTGCACATGGCCGGTGTTGAGGAAGCTCCTGTGAGCCTAGCCTGGAAACCCCTAGCAATGAGGGCAGGGAGGGGGGAGGGATGGGAGGCACAGGGTTAGTGGTGTCTGCGGGTCCCTGATTTCAGAGGCCCTGAGGTGAGGATTTAGCCTTTGGTTTATCTGCCTCCTATTTTCTGTAGTTTCTCCTCCCTCATGTGCCTGAGTCTCCCTTTTCGTTGCTGTCCACTCGGAACAAATCAAGGTGAGCAGGGTGTACTGGGGCCAACCCTGGGCCCTAGGGTGACAGTGCCTTTGGGGCGCAGGGTGGAGCTCTGTCTTCGTTGAGGTCCATGGAGAGAGGTGAGGATCTAGTGTGAGAAGGAAGATGGCAAGAGGCTGCTGAGTTCTTTGTGATGCTGGCAGCTTTGGCCAGACTCAGCAGAAGGGGGAACTATTGTAGGCCTGTAGTTCTTCTGCCCCCCAATTTCCTTCTCTGTCCAAAGCAGATGAAGCAACTCGAGGAAGAGTAGAGTGTTGGGGTGAGGAGTGATCACTTGGGTCCATCATTGTATCCTGGCATCCAACATGGCACCGGGCACACGGAGAAGCTGGGCAAACATTTGCTGCAGGAATGAAGGGCCGTGGTTGGGGGGAGGTTGAGGAAATGCTTTTTGAAATTCTTTCTCCCCAAGAAGTCAGTCTACAATGTTTTCCAGCAGGGTAGTGGGACACATTCTGAGGTTCTCTGCTTAGGGAGAGTCCCAGAGCCCTAGGCTGGCAGCTTAGGGGGCCTCAGGGAGAAGAGAAAAGCTGATAGCCCGGGAGCAAAAGAAAAGTCACAAAAGAACGCAGTGTGTCCTGGGGAGGGCCCCTGTGGCTGAAGGAGGGCCAGATTAGCAGGGAAGCTGAACAGCTCAACTGAGGAGCAGGAGGAAGAACAGGAGGACGCGGAGGGCAAAGCCGGCAGGATCTAGCCTGGGCTGTGGGTCTCTGTTGAGGCTGGCAGGAGGCCAGTACCCAGAGCCCTATATTCCGCTTCCCGCTGAGGGTCCTCTTGCTGGCCCTGAGCTCTGCTCTTGGGCTGGGGAGGAGTGCTCAGTCTGGCCAGGTGGCTTCCCTTCTTCTTTGGGGCGCAGATGCTCTAGCAGCCACGTACTGGACCAGATGGTCCATTTGGAGCCGATCCCCTCTTCCCTCCCTGCCTCCCAATCTCCTGGCTCCGTGGTGTATCCTGTAATTTTGTTTTCTGGCTGGTGAGGGAGGTGGGCTGGCCCCAGAGGCGTACTTCTGGGGCAGAGTCCGTCACCAGGTGATGGAGGAGGAGTCCCCTGCATGTGGATAGCATCAGAAATCACCCTCTCCTCCATCCCGGCTTCCTTTCCTCACCTAGCTGCCGGACTTCCAGCCAGGGCAGGTCGGTGGGATTCCTCTCCCTTACAGAAACACAACAAACCCCTGGATTATTTAATATTCAGGAGTAGGAGTTGACATTATCCTTAAGACAGGTTGTTTGCAACTTACTGGTGGAAGTCAAAATATTTCACCAAAGGTGTCATCAGAAACTACTATCCTATGCTAATTTTTGTGGGAACATGAAGACAGATGTTGAATAATTTGACAAGAGCAACATAGCTTACAGAATTATCACCAAGTCAGGTTTTTTCCCCCTCTTCTGAGGGGTGCACAGAAGGAATTTCAGGAAGTGGGTCTCCCAGTGCCATCTTCTGGGTGTTGATCTATGTGTGGGCACTCAGGATTTTTTTTACTAGAGTTTCTGCCACATGCCTTGAAACTGGCTGTCCCTATCTTACTCTCCCCCTGGAGAAGGCATGGCATTGGAAGATTCTGTTAGGGCTAACAGAAGGCTTGGAGTTTTCTAAAGAAGAAGGTTCAAACCTCTGTTCTTTCTTCCTTCCCAGTTATAGAAATTGCATGAGGGAGAGACAGGCCTTGTGCCCGCAAAGGGGGCTGGTTTGTTTGCCTTGCTAGCACTGTCTCCCCGCTGCCCTCCACCTCCCCCGCTGAAGTCAATGCTGCCTGCTGAGCCAGCCTGAGGGCTCCTCAGGAGCAGGCTGGAGGGCCCTACTTCAGGTCAAGATCGGCATGATGTCCCATTCCACCCTGCAGGCTGGGAATCTGTGTTTCCTGGTGTGGTGGGGGCTCTGGTGAGGGGGTGGTTAGAGAGGACGTTATTACCCAGGAAACCACCCCTGAGAGGGTATGCTGGGGCCATGCCAAGGGCCCACCTGTAATTGGCCAGGCTTGGCTGTGAGTTGCTGGGGCAGGGTGGCAAAGCCTCATTTAGAGCCTGGTATGAGCTCTGCTTTGCTAGAACGGGGAGGAACGGGCGGGGTGGGGTGAGGGGGTGCTCCGGAGGGAGAATCGAGGGAGCTAACCACAGCCGCCAAGGCCCAGCTAATGAATGATGCAGGAAATCAATATCTGGGGCCGGGAGTGGAAACCCGGGCAGTGGTAGCAGCCCCGGCTTCTCCAGCTGCCCAGGAGGCGTGGGTAGGCCTGGGACCAGCCGAAGTGTGGAAGACCCCTCTTGGCCATCTCCCTGCCCCCCTCCCCATGACTGCTCTACATCCCACCCCACCCCCTACCCCAGCCCACCCACCACCTGCCTTCCATCTCCATGTTGGGTCAGAAGATGCCCTGCAACACAGGGGGCCTGGGAGATAAGACCTCAGGTCTCTCAGTCCCGGCAGAGCCTTGCCCTGCCCCCTACCGTCCTCTGGACATCTGAGCCTGACTCTCCCCAGGTGCAGGGAGTTTGTGCAGCAGCCTGAGGACCTGCCCTCTGCGGCTGGCATTGCCACTCCAGATGTGGCCAGCAGGGGGAGGGCTTGGCCACCACATTGCCTTTCTGGGGCTCCCTGGGCCTCAAGCCTCCCAGTGGGATGAGAGTCCGGATTCCTCAGCTTGGGGTTCTTGGGGGAGGTCCCTAGGGCCTTCTGAAGCTCTGGACCCCCTACACCTCCACCTCCACCCAGTGTCCCATGGCACTTGGCTGTGGCCAAAGCCACACTTTCTGCACCCTCTGCCACAGGAGAGCTCTGGAGGGGCTCAGCTTAGTGGGACCCTGCCCAGGTGGGGCTTTGTGCTGAGCAGGGACCGTTTTCCCTGCAGAGCTGCCTCTTTGTGAACCTGGGGTGTGGCCTCGTTCTTCGTCTTCTTCCCCTTCTCAGGAGACTCTGCTTTGCAGACACACATCTGCTCATGGCGGGAGCTGGGTATGAAGGGCCCGATTGCATTTCATTGCTGATATGGGAGGCGAGAGCAATGCTTAACACAGAGGAATCCTTTTTAAACAATGGAATCTCTTTTCCCCAAATCAAAGAGTAACACGTAACAATCAGAGGTTATATACAATTATAAGGAAGTAAGTAAAACTCAAAGCCCCACCATGCATTTGGGGACGGTTCTTGTAGGCAGCCTTTTGTGCTGAGACTTGGTTTTAACAACAATCAGTCCCTTATAGGCGTGTAAATGCCGTTTGCCTTCCTCACTGTTTCCATGCCGCTGCCTCCTTTGATTCCTTTAAGTTGTGACAGCACAGCAGGTCCTCGTCCCCATTTAAGAGAAGAGGAAATGGAGGCTCCAAGACTTTAAGTGACCTGCTCAAGGTTAGCCAGCTGGTAAGAAGTGGCTCCGAGACTCCATCCCAGGGGACCCTCTGATTTGGTGATAGGAAAAAGGGAGGTTCTGCCCTCAAGGAGAAGGGGAGGGATCTACATACAAGATGACTCCTGATGATCTTGGCTAAGGGCAGATAAAGAACTGGGAGTTCAAAGGGGAAGGAGGTTGCTTGCAAGGCCTCGTGAAGGGGGCATTTGAACTGGCTTGGCAAACAGCAGTAAGGGCTGAGAAGGGCATTGCAGGCGGGGGGCTCATTGTGGCAAAGGCATATGGAGGATAAAGACCCTGGTGTGTGTGTGGAGTAGTGAGTCGCTCCTTCAGGCTGGAGCAGAGACTGAAAAGGAATGGAAAGTTAGAGCTGGAACAGCGAAGGAATGATAATAACAGCATGTTTCCTGCCAGGCCAAGATCACAAATGTGTATTGTCTTTAATCCTTACCACCACCCCTTGAGTGAGTCATCGTCAGCCCCTCTTACCAAAAAGTAAACTGAGGACTCAGGAAGACGAAGTCGCTGGTCCAAGTGACAGAGCTGGGCTCGAACCCAGAGCTGAATACAGAGCCTGTGCTTGGGTGGAGTAGGCTGGAATCCTGGGTGTGTGGGAGAAGCTGCCAGGAAGGTCTTGCGCAGAGAAATGGGCTGACGTGAGCCATCCCTCAGCCATTGTGCAGCTAGCTGTGTGTTTTAAAGAGGATATGATCAGTAGGAGGGCAACTGGGCAGGAGGTCCTGCAGTTGTCCAGGGAAGCCATAGGGAGAACTTGATCCCGAGTGGTGGCTGGGAGGATGCGCAGGAGGGAGTGGGTACAAGGACTGTGGTCATTCAACAATCATGTGATTGAAGGCTCTGGATGGAACATTTGAGATGTCTGGCGGGAGAAGCAAGCTCTTAGTCTCTGAGCGTTTGCATTCAAACCGAGGAGAGACAGGCAGTAAACAAGGAACAAGTCTATAATGCATCGTACGGTGATGGGCTGGGTGGAAAAGGGTAAAGGAGCCAAGGGGACAAGGCGTGGTCAACTGCGGTTCAAGTTGAAATACAGTGGCGGGAAGGCCTCCTGAACAGATATCTGAAGATGCTGAGCGAGGAGGAGGCCCAGTGGGTGTCTGCAGGACGTATATTCCAGGAGGGGAAGAGCCATGGCGAAGACTGTGGAGTAGAAGCATGCCTGGCCTGTTTAGTAGCAAGGAGGTGTCCTGTATGGCTGGAGCCCAGTGAGCGATGGGGAGACCAGAAGGACAGAGGGGGTTCGTGGGGCCAGATTTTCGGCAGTCTTGAAGGCTACGCAAGGATGTTGGCTTGTATTCTGAGAGATGAGGGGAGCCATGGGAGGGTTTGGGCAGGAGAGGGACATGAACTGACACCTTTTAGACTCCCTCTGGCTGCCCTGAAGAGAATAGATGTAGGGGGTTGGGTGCGGGGGAAGGGATCCACTTAGAGATTGTTGAATAAGGCAAGAAATGAAATGATACAATCATTAACTTCCACAAGTGCTTCTGGAAGAGTGTAGTCAAGATCGGGGGCTGAAAATGGCCCTCACGCCGTGGTGGTGAGGTACAGCAAAGGCCGTGGGAGTCAGGCGAGTCTGGCAATGGGGTGACGTAGTTAAGAGCTGGGACTTCTGGGTAAGAAACCAGGTGGGAACCCCAGCTCTGCCCTGCACCGGCCACGAGAGCCTGAGAAGTTACCTCAGCTGTCTAAGGCATGGCTTTTCTGCTTGTCAGATAGAGACAGCAAGCAGGCAGTGAGACAGCCTGGAAGGCCCCCAGAGCCATGCTCGGCTCTCAGCCAGGCCCCAGTGCATCGTTTTCTTTTAAGTGTTCATGCTCAGGTGAGAGGGAGGTTTGCATGCCTGGTTTTCTGTGCACAGAACCATGTGGGCTGAAATCGTGAACGGACTGAAACCACCAGGGCGGAGAGAGCGGAGTGAGGGGCACTGGGCTGAGACCAGCACCCTGGGGTGTGGGAGGCCTGAGAAGAAACAGAGCGGGTGGCATCAGGGAGGTAGGAGGAGACCCAAGAAGGGTCAGGGACAGGAAAGCGAGAGGGGATGGAGTCGGTGGGAGCCGAGGTGGAGGAGGAGAGAGAGCAAGGGCCCTCTGGGGACTGGGGGCTTGGCAGCTAGGCAGCTGCAGCCCTGAGCAGGGCTCCCTGAGATCCGGCAGGACTCCTCTGGGGACTTGATGAAAACGCAGATGCTGATTCAGTGGGTCCGGGGCTAGGCGGAGAGTCTGCGTGTCTAACCAGCTCCTGCGTGCTGTCCACGCCACTGGTCCACGTTGCTCTTTGGATGCCAAAGGCACCCAGGAGAGACTCTGGACTCAAATGGCTTGGGTTGGAGGGACAAGTAGGTAACCTGCTGCCTGGGTGGGTCTCTGGCCCAGGAACTTTGCATCTGAGCCTCAATTTCCCTCTCTGGAAGGCTGGTTTGGACATGCCCGCCTCTTGGGATTACAGAGTAGCCTGACAGTAATAACCTTCTGTAAGCTCTCAGGCGAACTCTGGGGACTCTGTTTCCTGAGAGCAGAGGGGGTGGCAGGCAGATGGTAGGGGAGCCCCAGGAGTGGGTGGCGTGTGGAAACGGGAGATGCAGGCTGCGCTTTTGAGAAACGTGGCAGGCTAGGGAGGGCCTGCACAGCAGTGCCTGCTCCCCAGACCCGGCCTTCTGCCCGTGGGAAGCTGGGGCTGCAGGGGTGGTTGAGCCCCATCGGTGGGCAGTGACTTGGGCAAGCAGGAGGGTGCTGCTTGGCCAGCGTTGCAAATTCCACCCCAGGCTCTTGTTGGTTCCTTTCCAGCGCCAGAAAGTCAGCTGAACTAGACATTGATTATCAGGAGGGTTGGAAGTTGTGTAGAGAGGTGGTTCTCAACCCCAGGGGCATGTCAGAACCACCTGGAGAGCTTTTCCAATGACAGATGCCTGGCTCCACCCCCAGACCTCCCGAATCAGAGACTCTGCAGGTGGCATCAAGACAGCTGCGGTTGTAAGGAGCTCTCCGTTTGATTCTTGGGCACAGCTGGTGTAGACCAGGCATCCAAATGTGTCAGGCCCAAACAGATGTCTTCTTCCCTTGGGCTTTCTGAGGGCATTTCTGGGTTTTTCAGGTCACCGCCCAAGCTTTGTTTTAGCCAAGCTCATCTGGACACTGGGGTCTTTAAAAACGACAACAACAACCACCCATGCTTGTTATTTTGTAAATGATGAGCAGGGAGGCTTTCTAGTTTAATAGTTCTAACTGGCAAGTCCAGGTCACCGGCTTGGGAGACCGGCCCCTCCCCCTGCTTAAAACCGGGGGATTTCCAGTCCTGAGACTCGAGAGCCAGAAAGACACTGCCCCAGAAACTGTTTCCATTGATTTTCAGTAGGTAAATTCTGTTACCATTTTGAAATGTTGCCCTGTTGTTTATCCTCTTCTCTTTGGTTTAGAGAAAATGAAAATTTCAAAGCTGGACCACATCACAGCCATTCAGTGTAAACCAAGCAGATATTTAATATTAGAGGATCTGCTAGGTGTCTGGGCGGGTGGTGGGTGCGAGGCTGCAGAGGTGAAGGGCACCTGCCTCCAAGGAGCTCACAGGGAGATGGGAGAATGTAGTCTTTTCCAAAGCCCTCAGTTTCTAGGTGCAGAAGCTTGACTGACTTGCCCAAGGCTGTACAGTTAGTAGGTAGTGGACTAAGGATTTGAACTCAAGCCTGCCTCGTGCCAAGCCTAGTGTCAGCCTGCTTTCCCACATGTGGGGTTCCTGAGGGCAGTATCTGGTCATTTTTTTGTTCCCTAGCCTGTGTTGTGGAAGATGGGTTGGCTGATGGGAACAGCGTGAGGACCTTCGGTCCTATATCAGATAAACATCACATTCTGTTGCCAGATACAAGACCCGACTACAGAGCCTCCAACACTTGACCTTCTTAAGTCAAGAGGTAGGCTCTCCATGACTGCTATGGTGACTCCTTGGTCACTAGAGATCCAGACTCCTTCCATCTTATTCCTCTGCTCTCCTTCTTAAGAGTGGTACTTCTCAAACTCTGGCACATGTTAGAATTATCCGGTGAGTGTTTAAAAATTCCAATGCCTATGTCATACCTCATACCAATTAAATCAGAATGTCTGGGAGTGAGAACCAGGCATCAGCATATAAATGTATTTTTAAAGGACTCCAGCCATAAAGCGTTTTTGCCTCATTGTTGCCAAAGGGCTGCTGGGGCTTAGCCATCACAACACATTTCAGGCAGGAGGAAGGGAGAAATATTTAAAAGGGTGGACCTACCTGGTGAGTCAGCTTCTGTTAAATAACTTTTCCAGGAGCCCCCTCCCAATGACTTCTGCATACATCTCATTGGTTAGTCTCAGCTGCAAGGGAGGCTGAGAAAAGGTAGTCTTTTAGAAGGGCACATTCTCACCTAAGAAAACATGAGGTTTGGTTAGAAGGGGAGAACGGATATTGGGTAGGTAATGAATAGTCTTTACCACAAATCCCCACCTCAGGGCCAGTTGGCATTTCTTGAAATGAGAAAGGATTTAGACAGATGTGAACGCTGCTCTTACCCCTCCCTGCCAGCCTAGCTCAGGTGGGGTGGGCGGCTCTGGCTGCTCTGAGGTTGCCCAGAAGGATCCTCAGAGAAGACTGAGAGGCACAGGAAAGAGACAGACATTCATGAGGGGTCCTGCTTCCCATCTGCACTAGTTCCCTCCCCCTCCCCCCACCACTCAGGCTTGCCCGAGGTTGTTCATTTCTGCTGCTTGGTACCCCTTTCCTCTAGTAGGTGGCTTCTTTGAGTCGTGGCCACGGAAGAGCTCTGATCTTTTGGATTTTTAGACCAGAAACTAAGGGTCCATACTGGAAGCTGGGGACTGTACTATAGAAATGACAGTCTAGCTCATCTTCCTGTCAGACCCACACTCACCGGAGACCAGTCTACCACTGGTTGTTTGCTCTGCTGTTTGCTCACTGTCTCTCTGGTCCTTGTTTCTGGGAACTTCTCATTGTCTGACCTTGTTTCAACTTGCCATAACATAATCTCTAACAGAAAGATTCAGGAGCTGAGGCCTCTGAGCTGACCTTGAACATCTGTTTGGCCCTGAGATTTTTCCCATATGTGATTCTTAAGACATCAGGAGGGTAGAGGTAGGGAGCTGGATTCCGGTGGCCTCATGTACCTGTGTTTGGTTCTAGGGTTTCAGTGAAATGTGGGGAGACCTTGGGGAAGTCAGTTTAACTCCCAGTAAAATACATAGGCTCACAAGGCACGCTGGAGGTGGCAAGGCCTGACTTTCCTGTCCTTTCTGGAATAAGGCCACAGGGTAGACAGAGGGAAGGCCATGAGATGGGGACACAGCAAGGTGTGAGCTCCACTTCCAGCCAGTGGCCTTAAGTGACCCAGAAGCATATCTTTGAGATTCAGTGCAGGAAGAAACTGAGACCAGTGAAGGTAAGGGGCTTGTTGAGGTCACACAGCAATTAGGTGCCAAGACTGAAGTTAAAAGCCATGCCAAGGGACTCTATAGCTAGATTTTTTTTAAATAAAAGATTTTATTTATTTATTTGACAGAGAGAGATCACAAATAGGCAGAGAGGCAGGCAGAGAGAGAGGAGGAAGCAGTCTCCCCGCTGAGCAGAGAGCCTGATGCAGGGCTCAATCCCAGGACCCTGAGATCATGACCTGAGCCGAAGGCAGAGGCTTTAACCCACTGAGCCACCCAGGTGCTCCTCTATAGCTAGATCTTGCTCATTCTCCAGTATCACCTTTCTAGGTTCAGGAGAAGCCAGGACATGTCCACATGGCATTTATAAGCTCTTCTATAGCCACACCTTTATAATCC